>PVJS01004470.1:0-50000 GCA_004027185.1 Glis glis
GATCCTCTGGTCTCAGCCTCCCAAGTACTGGGATTACAAGCGTGTGTCACCACGCCCAGCTATTTTCTTTTTTTTAACTTAAATATTACTGGCATCACATGTATCATGGAAAGCTAACGTCCTTTCAGCAGCAAAATGATAATTATCTAAGGTCTTAAATATCTAAATCTACTACTCATGAATAAACTAAGAATCACAGATTTAGGAAGTCTAAATGTTATGTTAGAGCCGGGCGTGGTGGTGCATACTTGTAAGCCCAGTACTTGGGAGGGTGAGACAGGAGGATCACAGGTTCGTGGCCAGCCTCAGCTACTTAGTGAGGCCCTCCGCAACTTAGTGAGACCCTGTTTCAAAATAAACAATAAAAAATAGGGCTGGGAGGTGTAGCTCGGAGGTAGAACGCCCTTGGGTTCAATCTCTAGTACCACAATAAATAAATAAATGTTATGTTAGAACATAAAGTATCACATCACCAATGGAATAAAAGGTAACCTGGATAAGTAGATAAATAAAGATTTTAGAATTCATGGAAAATTTGTTTTTCTCACCGGCCACTGAATTAGTTAGATTTAACTCAAGACAAGGTAATGGATTATATTTCAATATTTCTTAAGCTTCATACACAGAAAATAGGGAGTCAACACCTAGGAAATAAAAACATGCTTATTTTTAGGGAAAAAAGTAAAATAATAAATGGTGGCACCAACTGTCTATTCCTTCCTTTTCTCATTCTTATAACCAGACAGGAATTTTATTTTCAAGTTTTACTTTCATATTTCCTTGGATAGCAGAGGCTGTGAGCATCTTGTTCTGTGAGAGAAGTGAAGATCAAGTAGTTGAGTTGCAGCTCACTAAAATCCTAAGAGAATCAAACAGATGACAATCACAGACTTCCCCAGGCCCAGAGACAAGCCTCCATTTCCTGGGTCCCTCACTGTTCTCTTTGCTCAAAGGTCACTAAGATAAGGGAATCAATTTTTGTTAACATAGACTTACTTATACACAAGTTCTAGTCCTTAAAAGTAGGTGCCTAATTCTCATTAACTCAATTATTTTAATTTTTCTGGGTCCAAGTTTACTAACCCTTGGATGAGTTCTGTCCAATCCAACATGATTATTCTTGAATAACCAGGATTTTTGTTACAGAGCAGAGCATCAATATCTGCTTTTGTGCCAGAGTGTGGATTGGAAACTCAGTGACTGCTGTTCTAAAATTTTCTAAAATTTAAGAAAAAAAATAAAGACTTTTTCTAACACAAAAACTGAGAGAATTGTTTGCCAGCAGATTTTCACGGAACGACATATGAAGGAAAATCTTCAGGCAGATGTGTTATGTTACTTGACAGACATGAGGATTTACACAAAAATATATGAAGGAATAAAAATAAAATGCATATTCCTTCATTTTGATTTTTCTAGAGGAACAATTAAACAAGATGGTTTAAAGCAAAAGAATAGCAATGTATGCTTATAACATATGTAAAAATAAAATGAATGACAAAAAGTAGTTCATGAGCAATAGAAGAAGGCATTGGGAATATACAATTTTAAGATAATTAATGTTATATGTAAATGAGTAGTTACTTGAAAATAGATTTTTATTGTTTGAAAAGGTACATTATAAGCCCGAGAGTAATATGTAAAATACTTAAAGCTATAAATATATCAATAATATAGATAATGTTGAATCTTAAATTGTATTAGCCAAAAACAGAGGCAGAAAAGAAGAATAAGAAGCAAAGATTTACAAAAATAAGAAAAATCTATAAAAGTGGTATTTTGTTGTTGTTATTGTTTTGTACTGGGGATTGAATAGGGGGACATTCTACCTACAAACTATAATCCCGCCCCTTTTTATTTTTTATTTTGAAACAGGTCTCACTAACCTGCCGAGAGTGTTGCTAAGTTGTTAAGGCTGGTCTAGAATCTGTCTCAGCCTCCCAAGTACTTAGATTACAGGCAGGTGCCAACATGCCCGGCTTCAAGGTGATATCTTAACTGTCACTAATAATATTAAACATAAGCAGTCTAATATCCAATTAAAAGACAGAGATTGTCAAGTGAGATGATGAAGCAAAACCCAAAAATAGGTATCCACAAGAAAACTTTTTTAAAATAAAGGCATCAACTGGTTAAAAAAAAACTGATAGAAGAGATATAGTGCAAACACCAAGATTAGAAAAGTAGCTAAAAACTTCAGACTAAATAGATTTTAGAACAAAAGCCTTACCAGTAGTGAAAAGGGATAAGATACAATGATAAAGGAGTCAGCTCTCCAAGAATCACAGAAACCTTACACAAGAATGAACTAGTCATAGAACTTTAAAACATATGCGCCAAAATCTGACACAATTAAAAAGGGAAATAAATCTGTCCACCTATAACAGGAGATGTCAGCACCTCTCTCTTAGTAATTGCTAGAGTTTGTGTGCTCCTTTGTGTTAATGGAGGGATTCTTCTTTCATTTACTCAGACACAAAGCCCCATGTCGTCTTTAATTCCTACCATTCTTTTATAGCTCATCTGCATCCAGCATTGGTATATGAACCTGTTCCTACTTATTGGAGGAATGAGTGTGAACTCTATGAATCACATAAAGTTAGGAAGCCACAGCTACATACCTCAGGGGGAAAATAGCACTCATATTTATAAAGGGTAAGCCAACAGCAGGTCAATTGGGTGCTAATTACTAGAAATCAATGCTTTAATTTGGAAAAAATACTTTTAATTCATTTCATCAAATTCATCATATGGAGAATAGTACCTATGAAAATATTATTCAGTCTCAGCCTCCCAAGTAATTTAGCCAGATCCTGTTTCAAAATAAAGAATAAAAAATAGGGCTGGAGGTAGTGGGTTTTTGCGGTAGTGGGTTCTACCAGTACGGCAAAAAAAAGAAAAGAAAATATTATTCAGTGTTAATATCTTTAAAAAAAAGAAAAATCTCTTCATGGACACTACGGAAACTCTAAATTTCAAAGAGTTGACCATGACATCAGCAGCGTGTTCACCTAAGATCCGTGAGCTTCCTTGGCTATCTTTAATAGCACATCCTGCGAGAGACTAACACCGTTGCTTTTCTCCCCAGCTGTACATGCCAAAAGAAATAGAGTAAAATATTAGATTAAGCCATTCTTCATCAAGCACTTTATTGATGGTCCTTGTGTGTTGTGTGTTATTGTTGCTTTCGTGTGCATGTATGTTTGGCCTTTTGGAAACCAACTCTTCACATAATATTTATTATGGTGGTATGATTTCCTCTGCTTTGCAAAAGGGGGATGGATAAAAATAGCATCTCTCTGAAATTATCTATAACTAAAAAGTTTCTAAAGATAATTCTGTCAAGTTGAATTTAAAGAAAAAGAGAAGCCTAACCATATTTTAGAGGTTTGTTTACATAAAAGAATCGTTTTTTTCTGAAAGTAAATGTCTAGAGTGGATAAAAAACAAGAGAGCTTGCAACCCCCAATCTGTTGTTAACCTGGACAACAGGTAACAGGGAGACAGGTCTTATCGTACTGTGAATGAGACTGAAGGACCCATGGAGTTCCAAATGTCAACAAAGGACAGTCATTTAATGTAATAAAAATTAGCTGGATGTGTAACAAAGTTGGTGGAAAAATCTAGTGGGAAACTTTCTAATGATTTGAACGAGAGGTGAGAGGCCTGCATTGTTTGACTAGACATAGTGAGGGAGATTACTAGACAAGGATTGAGTCTCCAAGGGAGTAATGCAGAGTTAATTTTCCTTATCAAATAATCTTCGGAATTGGCTGCAACTGAAAGTGGGGGAATAGTGGTGAAGTTTGTGAGATCAAAAATAATATTAAATCAAAATGTATCTCTCACTGCTTTAAACAAACAAAGGCCCTGTGATTCCACATCTGCCTCTCTCTTCCTTCTGTTCTCAGCACTCAGCCCTACACTGCAACCATTCTGATACACACCATGTTTTTATAGACTAGTGAGCAAATATCTATTCATCTTACAATGCTCCATTTGAGTTTCACAGTCCCTTCCTGCCCCTACCTTTCAGATATAATTGAAAGCTCCATTCTCAGGGGCTGCTTACTTCCAATAAAGCACGTTAGAAAAAAAACGATCACACTCATTTACCTATGTGTCAAAGCCTGCTCATTGATACGCTTTAACTCTTTGAAGTCTGGAATGGGTTATTTATGCATTTCCTCATTCTTCAACAATCCTGGGCATTCAGTAAGTGCTTTACAATAGTAAAGCACATGACACATGCCTGTGTCATGCACACCCAGATGGTCAGATAAATAAAAGGACTGTTCTTTTGCTAGAGGAATGCTTGGAAACAGAGGCATAGTGACAGAGGATATGCGATCTTGGGTAAGAGGCCAGTACCTATGGCCTTGATTTTGTTGAAAAATTAAGGAGTTGGCATTTAAGATCTTTACGGCGCTGAAGTTTTAAATCTATGTTTCTCCTTTACAAACATACTTAAATTTTATTCATCTGGTAAATTTAACTTACAAATTAAAGAAAAAATAAATTTTAAATTAAAATATAAATATATGAAATTAATATATATAATAAAACACTTGCCATTTCTATAATTATAATATCAATTCTATTTTATGTCTAGATTGAATTGAATTTTATTTTATTCAATAAACCTTTCCCTTTTACCCAAAAAAGAGTGCTAGCTATAAAATAGCCTGTAACTTTTACTTATATCTGTGAAGATATCTAATTTTATAGGTAAAATAATCATAGTGCTATTTAAATAATGTTTTCCATAGATAAAGTAAAACTAATGTTAAAACTTAATGATGCATCATATTATGATATCAGAAAGGTTTACATTTCACATTATTGGAATTACCCAGATGGGATTTTCAATCTCTATTATAAGTTTTAAGATCCATGATTATTTAAAATAATAGGATACAGTTCCCTTGCCTCATGTTTTGAATAAAAGTTTATCTAATGTTATATTTTAGCTACTAGTATCATGTATTTTATTTGAGTCTCCAAAGATATTATGCATACATTACTAAATTCGTGTTCAGACAACTTTTTATGTTTTTATGTGTGTTTCAGTGATTGCTGGAGATGAAGAAAGTTGAGGGAAGAGGAGGAGGTAGAATCTGTTGTGTTGTCTTGAACTAATTTGGCAAATTGCAGATGTGCAGCAACTTAAGTCAACAATAAGCAATTTGTAGAATAATAAAAGAGTTCCTTTTAGCAAATATAAATTTTATTGAATGTGTTTAAGGTACAGAATATGATGTTATAGGATAAATATATATGTAGAAAAAGGCTACTATCCTTTGAGTTTTTTGATATCATAATATTAACAAACTCAGTTGTTTTAGGAACAGTTTCAGAAATACTAGCTCTCTCTTTCTCTCTCTCTCCCTGTCTCTCTCTCTCTACTTAGTGAGGTCCTCCGCAACTTCATGAGACCCGGTTTCAAAATAAAGTATAAAAAATAGGGCCGGGGGTGTAGCGCGGAGGTAGAATGCCCCTGGGTTCAATCCCCGGTACCGCAAAAAAAAAAAAAAAAGAAAAAGAAAAGTCATGGGAAAGGAAGTAATTACTGGCACCCAACATAACTGGCCCAGCTGATTTAAACTTCTACCTCCTTGTTCTTCCTCCAGTCTCAACATAATCATCTCTTTGAGGTAAGCTTGACTTATCTCTATTTTCTGGCTTGGTTATCTTTTCATTTTATGTGGATGCCATTTTCATAATAGGTGAACATTTTATTGCAGAAAAAAAATGTTGGGTGAAAAAGATGAGCTTAGCTGACTCTCCTAGTTTGTTAATATAGATTTACGAAGGTCTGCAGACCCATACTGTTTACATGAATGAAATTTCTCTTAACAGGTGGCGTTCCACATCTTTATGCCTTCATTTTCTTCTGTGTTTCTGACCATGAAGGGGCATTTTAAATCTAGTAAGGAAAATTTAAAATTCTTTCTTAATAATGTGATTCTACTCAATGTGCATTAATTTCAGGGCACACTGACATAAGTGCTCTCTTAGGGCTGGGTAATCTCTATTTTCCATAATTGAGCTATCCAAAAGCTCATTCAAGCAGATATACTTTTACACACACACATACACTCGCGCGCGCTCACGCAGTAATGTCTGTATTTTAAGCTATTCCATTTGTATTGCGGATGATAAATGAAAGAAATATATAGCAACTTAAATACGTGTCACTGTCCTGAGAATAACCAGTCTTTTAAACTAAATTATTGGCCCATGATTTCAGATAAATTTTGCATGTAAATTTTTTTTGAAAAATGGCATAGATATTGGAAAGAGATATCAGTGAGGGTTTATTGAGCAAAATAAGTCCAGCTTTGCATTCTTTTTAAAAGAGGTTAAAAAATGAAATGAAATTGCAAAATTATGGCTTTGCCTGACTGAGAAGAAATGGGGGAGACAGTTAAGAAAGGCGCTTATGAGGATCAGGGTAGTTACTGTCCACAGTCAGACACAAGTATATAGATCTGGGCCCAAGCGCAGGCGTGCAGATGAGAAAGGAGAGTGTGTAGGGAGCTCTGACATGTTCTTCACAAAGGCAGGCTGGAAGCTGGGAGCCAGGTCAGGGATGCTGCTGCCCCTACCAGGTATTCTGTGGAGTGAACATCAAAGTCAACCCATGGACGAGGCCTCTGGGTCTGACATCTAAGACCTTCCAATAATTATGTTAATTTTTTCACTTCTGCCTTCCCCATCTCCAGCAACTTCCCATCATTGGAAATCTCTGACCCAGAACTACACAGGGAAGAGCACCTGGGTGTGGATGGAAATGGTGCTCACTGTGCCCACCTGAACAAAGATGACCCATCACAAAGCAACCAGCTCTTCTCGGTCTGAAACGATCACTTCAGGAGTCGCAGGCTCTGAAATGTCTAATACAAATGTGAAAACTGCAAAATTCCACCAAAAAGACGAAATGTTTTTTCCACCAAAAGTCACAATAACTGAGAAATCATAAAGTCATACTGAGGCAGTTTGTACAAAGCAGAAAACAAGGGAAGCAAATATGAGAACTCATGTTATCCTACAGAAGAAGTGAAAGAGGAGGAGTCGGTCACTCATGGAACTGGGGATTGAACCCAGGGGCCTTCTACCTAATTCTTTTTTCTTAACTTTGAAACGGGGTCTTGGTAAGTTGCTGAGGACCTTACTAAATTGCTGACACTAACCTTGAAACTGTGAATGACTTTTCTCAGCCTGTAACACACTACCACAAATTTGATGGTTTGAAATACCATAGATTTATTACTGTATAGTTCTGTAGGTCAGAAGTCTGAAATTGGCTTCATTTAGCTAAAATCAGGGGGTGCATGGGATTGCATTCTTTCTGGAAGTAGTCAGGGAGAGAATCTGTTTCCTTGCCTTTCTCAGCTTCTATAAGTTGACTACATTTCTCAACTCATGTCTCCTGACCTCTTCAAAGCCAGCCATGGCTGGGAGTCTTCCTCTTACCACATCACTTTGCTCTCTCTCCTACTTCCTTCTTCCACTTATACGGATATTATGATTTGATTGAGTTCACCTGGATAATCCAGGGTGACCTCCTTGTCTTACTTTGTCTTATTCAATTGCATCTGCAAACTTACTTCCCCTTTCCCATCTAATACAATACCATGTATCTTCAGCATCTACTGATTAAAATGTAGATGTTTGGGGGGATCCATTACTTTGTCTACTGTAGCATTTAATGAAGTTTGTTCTGAAAGTGATATGGAAGATAAACTAGGTAGTTTCAACATCTTGGAAGGATATTATGGTATCTAGCGGAGACAAGAGGAAAGCATAAACTAAGTTAGTGGAAGCTAGAAAAAATGATAATGATAAGTGATGGCTTCATTGTTGGACATAATGGTATAGGGAAAATAAAAGAGCCCAAAGCCTTAATACAATGCAAAACTCTATCAATGATGAATGATATTATTTCTATTTCCACTGAGAGAAAATGTAAAAGTTGCCAAATAGAGCTTATGTTTCAGTAAAATTGCCTATTTTGTGTTAGTCAGACTGAAAATCAAAACTTATATAAGAAAGACTTCAAGCAATTTATCAGATCCTGGCAATAAAAAGTAGCATGATTCTTCAATTTTTTCTTCTCTGTCTTTCCTTTTATACTATAACATTCTATCTATGACTTTGAAATAAGTAACAGTTGATTGGAGAGAAAAATATCATTTACTTCTTTATACATTTTTACTCTAACCCGAACTCTCGAGAAGAATTCACAGTAACTTTGGCTCCTAAAGCTATAAACTAAGTTAGTAGAAGTCTATATCCCTGCCATCTCAAAAAGATAGTACAAATCAAATATAAAACCTGGAAATAAAATATTTGCCAATGATATAAGAAGACACATACATATACTACCATTATATGTATATTATATATAAAACATTATCCTTATTCTTAAAATAGTGAGAGAAAGTAATTCAGTTCATGCTAAGGAAAAAAGAAAACAAGCAATATGTTGTTCCAGCTCTTACTAATTATAGGAGAAAATAACTATTGCATCATGATGATTTATTATAATCAGTGAAATATGATGTTTGTTTTCTAATCAAGAAAATTGCCTAAAATGTTTCTGAATCTTTGTAACATTGTCTATAGTGCTGGCACAAAGTAGATACTCAACAAATATTTATTGAACAAATAAATGAGTTATAACTTAATGAAAATAAGTATTTCTCAAAAACTGTTAAACCATAGAAATATATATTGATAACTCTTTAACACCAAATATTAATATTTGTGGGAATTAAAACTCTGCTAGGGCACACTTATATATTCTGCTCCTATCTCTCCAGTTTCCACTCTGTCTCTGAAATTTCTCCCTTAGCCCATTCTTGACTCCCTTTAATTCACATAGATGTCACATGATTCTTGATAAAATCCAAGTATAATCAGTCATTCCTCTCTGTTCAACCTTGCTGTGACCTCCCATTCAAGGAGAGTATGTTCCCCTCGCCTTGTCCTTCAGGGCTCATCCTGATTGGCACGTGCTTTGGCTCTGACCTCAGAGGAGGTGTGTTCTCTCTCCCTGCACATCGATTCCCCTAGGCTGACATTCTTCATATTCCTGGGGTAGCTTGTTGGGAGCCTTGTTACTCATCAGCTTTGAAGTCACCTCGGTCTGACTTGGGAGGGGCACAAACTGCCCATCCAAGTGGAGACTTCTACACGCAGACAAATCTCCAAGGTACAAATGAGACTGATAAGCAAAGACCCTGACGGCTTCCTTGTTTACCCTTTCCTTCCCTGATTCATCTGTGACCACCTTGATGCTTTTCCCTGACTCATCCCATGACTGTTTTGCTGTCTCCTGTGATTAATCATTATTGACAATGCTTTGGTTAAAACTCTCAATAAAAGCAAGACATTGGTGGAAGGAAAGTAGGAGAAATATATCTCTCTACTCCCTTGCCTTCTCAGCTGCCTTGTTGACTCTATTGTCATTCATATGAGAGACTTCTAATTAATCAATCAACATCAACACCATCCCCTACGTTGGCTCACTCCTGTTCCTACCTTTCATTCCTTTGCACCTGTTGCTGCTCCTGTCTGGAATATACTCCCCCCTGACGTTTTCCCAGCCATCTCTGAAGAAAGACCTGCTATTGTCACCTTATCTAAAGAAATCTGCTTCTTCCCACCCTATCCGGGCATCTCCTCATTTTATACTTTCTGTGGAGCTGGATGCAGTCCACATTCTCACTACTGTGACCCAAAATGCCTGAGGACCACAACATAGAGGAAGGAAGGTTTATTTGCCCTCTGTTCTGGAGGTTTCAATCCATGTTAGGCTGGGTTATGTCTATGGAGCTCAGGGCATGGAATCAGGTAGCAGAGAAAGCAAGGAGAAGGGATGAGGGACAGATATATAGTCCCCAAGGCCACACCTCTAGTGACACACCTCCTCCAGCCATACCCTACCTGCCTACCTTACCACCCAGAGGTCCATTAATCCATCAATGGATTCATTCACTGATGTGATTAGAGCCTCATGTTTCAATCACTTTACCTCTGAACATTTTGTCAGAACATTGCATTGTCAGTACATGAGCTCTTCCAGAGGACATTCTATATCTATAATAGAGCTTAAATCTGTATCTTTCTTATTGTCTCATTTTTTCCCATTTTTTATTGCTCTTTCCCCTGTTAAAATCTAAGCACCATGAAAATAAAGTTTTGGTTTTTTTTCCTTGCTCTATCTCCAGCGATTTTTGCAAGGCATGGCTCGGGGTAAGCCCTCGGTAAATATTTGTTCTATGATTTGATACAGAGATTACTTTTATCATAAAGTACAATGTATGCCATGCTATTTAATAATTCATTTACATTTTCTGATAAGTTTAGGTCTGACAGTATCATATACAATCATCCCCCCAATGTATTACACAAATGAGACTCAGGCAAAAAATATTTTTTTAACTCTTTATATCCTCTCTCCCACAACATCTATACCATCAGCAAATTTTATTGGCTTTGTCTTCAAAATCTGGTAGACCTTATGCTTCACCTCCAGTAATTTAATCCAAGTCATCATCTTCTTGTCTAGATCTCCATTTAAAAAAAAAAGTCAAGCATTCCATTTTAGTTATGTTAAGTTTGGGAGGACTGCACAACATTTATGTAGACATAGCATGGAGGCAGGGATTTATATAAGACTGAGGTTTAGGAGAATATGGTGCAATATAAAACCGGGAGTATTCAGTACATGGATGCCTTAAAAACTGAGGCTGGATATAATCACTTAGGAAGTTAGAGAGTAAGCTACATCTGAAGACCAAATGGAAGGCTACTACATTAGAGCTTGGAAAGAAGGAAATAAGAGTGAGAAGTCAGAGTCAGGGAGATCCGAGGAACACCAACAAACTGTACTGACCCAGATCCCCAAATTAGCCAGAGCTTCAAGATGAAGGAACTGAGCAGCTGTAGCACATGGCACTGACAGACCAACTGAGACCAGAACTGAGAACTGAGCACTGGATTTAGAAATTCTGACAGTAATCATCTCAATTTAGGGACCAGTATCAAAGCCCACATAGAGTGGGTTCAAAAGAACATTAGATGTGGGAATCTTAGCAGGTTATCTGTTAACCTATTCTAAACACTTTCACCTAAAGAGGGTTGGAGAGATGGGCATGTGAATCCGTGCATTCATGAGAATGCTTGCCCTTTAATGGCAACATCTCAGTAGGGAGAGAAATAATGATGGCAGCAGAGAGAGAACAAATGAGTTCAAGAGCAAATGTTTGAGCATGTGGAAAGAGACGGGAGGTGATCCACAAACTAAATGACTGCTGGTTTTAGGAGCACAGGTAAATCACTCATCCCCAAGGAAGTAGGAAGATTATACTGTCTAGGGTTACATAGGGTTGTAGATTTGGGAGCGGGATGTAAGTTTTCTTCTGCTTTCTCTATTTCCATAGTGAACTGAAAGCAGTTTTAATCATCTTTGGAATAAGGAATGAGGTGGGTGGGGATTTAATCTCTGGCTATTTTTTTTAATATAAGCAACATAACCATAGAGTATCCCTTCTTTGTAAATTTCATAAATGGCTATCAATTTTTAACTTATCAGAAAATACCAATCAATACTTATAAGGACAGCTATACATATATAAGCTTACATTAAATATATGTTCTATATATTATATATTGTATTTAATGTGAGTTTTATATTTAATGTAATTTTTTGCTTCACATTAAAAAATCCAGCTGCTAGAGTCTATATGATGGCTGATTTCCTTCTTTAACATAACAATTAGCTGTTTCATCATGAAACCTCTGTCTCACTTTCAATGAAGAAAAATTGTTTTTGTGATTTTTATTTCTTTTGACTTTTTAAAACTATAGATGCTTGGGCTGGCATGGTGGCACAGGCTTGTAATCCCAGTACTTGTGAAACTGAGATAGGAAGATCACAGGTCCAAGGCCAGCCTTAGCAAATTAGAAAGACCGTTTCAAAATAAAAATAAAAAGGATTGTGGGGGTGGTGTAGCTCAGAGATAGAATGCCCTGCATTTATTCTCCAGTACCCAAAACCAAAACAGAACAAAACAAAAACTACAGGTGCTTAGTCATGCAGCTATTGAGATGTGTCTTTAAAAAAACTCAAAATATTAGATAAGTACATGTATTGTTAATAACTATGGCTTTTCTATGACTTAGTCATAGTTGTTTGTACAAGCTATTTTTTTCTGAATAACCTTGTTACCAATATCCAATTAATCTTTTAACTAATATTCAATGAAAGGAATCATGTTTGTAGTTGAGTACCTACCAAAGATAATATTCAGTGCAAATAACTATGTAAGCTCATAAATAGTTATCATATATTCATATTTATGTGCTAACTACAACTTGTAACATACTAATATTTTTTGGAATGTGTAAAAAGCAATCAGTTCATACTAAATTAATAATGTTCATTGTATTCCAGAATTTGAATTTAAACTTATTATAAATTTGAGTTTGCAATATTAAGGAATGATATGACACCCTCACTGGTAATAATAATTTTGATCACTGTCAATTGTGTTAAAATGGGATAATTTAGACAAATTTTATATCTTATTTTTCAAAATATTAAATATCAGTGTGCTTAATTATTTTTCCTCATGGACTAGTCATCTCCCTGCCCATAATGTGGAAAGATGAGCTGGATTATATCTGATGTCTGAAGAGGATTTTTAATGTTACCATGGCTGTGTATCCAAGCTATTATTTTCTTGATGATTTGTAACATTTTCTCATAAAGAACCACTCAAAATTATATTTTATACAAAACAGGAAGAGGTGTTTGCAGACAGATTCTGTTACATAGGTACACTGGTAATATTCTCTTCTTATTCTGAAAATGAACAGACAGAAATTGAGGTACAACAATTAGTCTATTGATTGTGTCTAACAATCAAGTAAAATTTAGGATAATAGAAAGAGGATAATAGAAAGAGGCAAGAGAGATACATTAACTTTCATAAATGTTGACAGTGAAGAAGATAAGTGTGTAAACCCTAGAACAGGTAGGTTGGGTTAAAATTCATTTCTGAAGATCTCTTGATTGGAGTATACAGCAGAGTGTCCTTTATAAGAACTTTGTCATGTTTCTTCTTGGTGATTATTATGATTTTTTTCAGTCATATTTTGTTTCAGAGAACTATATTTTTACATTGGTACATATGATAATATTATGCATTTTTAAAATTCAACTAATTCTGAGCTGTTACCTCCATAGCCATCATGAATATGAAAATCATTATTGCAGTAGATATAAACAGGATTCAAATCTATTACATCATATACTTTATCTTCTCTTTATGCTGATGGGCATTGTAGTAGGAAAGATGTCTTCATTGTTCCTCCCCAACTTGACTAATGAAATAATTCTGTAACTCCCTTATCTACTCAGTTCATTTATGCTTCATGCATTTAATACCCTAAAATTTAATAGTTCTTGCTTTTCTTGTATATTCTAGTTTAAGTTGCTTGTTAAGCAAAAATTCACATCACTCTTTCAAAATTGCTAACAATTATATTCCTTACATCTATCTAAGGAGCAAAAAATGGCTTTTCACAGCCGAAAACAGTTTGGTGAGGCTCAATTAAACAGCAATACCATTCATTCTAATGTATAATTTGTATTAGTCACTTTTAGTGGATTTATCTTAAAAACAAACATTTTGTTATAAGAATGATATCAATAAAGTTTATACCATCATTAAATAATATAACTGAACAAAGGTTTAGTAAATTTCCACTACTGTATAAAAATCATTCTGAAGTGAGCTCAGATCACACTGAAAGAGTGCTGTCTTAGAAATAGAACTCTTTTTATAAGAAAGATTCAATGTTAATCAGTAATTTTAGATACCTCTGAAATCCAGAGGATCATTGAGGAATTATTTCAAAAACATATATGCCAATCAATTGAAAAAATCTAGAAGAAAGGAAAAAATTTCTAGACACTTATGACCTACCAAAATTGAATCAGGAGGATATAGAAAACCTATATAGACCAATAGCAGGCAAGGAGATTGAAGCAATAATAAAAAGCCTTCCAAGAAAGAAAAGCCCAGAACCAGATGGATTCCTTGCTGAATCCTACCAATCCTTTAAAGAAGACCTAATGTCGATGCTCTTCAAATTATTCCAATAGAAAAGGGGAACACTCTCAAGTTCAATCTATGAAGCTAGACTTGCCTTGATTTCTAAATCAGATAAAAGATACATCAAAGAAAAATAAAACTACAGACAAATATTTCTGAGAACATAGCAAGAATTATTATTATTATTATTATTTTTTGCAGAACTGGGGATTGAACCTAGCAGTATTCTACCTCCGAGCTACACCCCCAGCCCTATTTTTTTGTTCTTTATTTTGAAACAGGGTCTCACTAAGTTGCTGAGGCCTTACTAAGTTGTTAAGGCCGGTCATGAACCTGTGATCCTCCTGTCTCAGCCTTCCAAGTACTGGGATTACAAGTGTGTGCCACCACACCCAGCTAAGAATTCTTAATATATTGTTAGCAACTTGTATTCAAAAACTCATAAAGAGGATTGTACATCATGATCAAGTTGGTTTCATACCAGGGATGTAGGGTTGGTTCAACCTATATAAATCAATATATGTAATTTATCACATAAACAGAAGTAAGGACAGAAATGATATAAGCATCTCACTAGATGGAATACAAGTCTTTGACACAATCCAGCAGCGATGCATGTTAAAAACACTGAAGATGTTAGGGATTACCTCAACATCATAGAGGCTAGAGATGATTGTGGTTAATAGATTGCACAACTGGCCATAGAGCTCCACCACACCCAAGGTCATGCTCCATTATACTGTGATTTGAAACTCCTTCCATCAAGAAAGAGAGAGATACTTGCTTGTTAATATTGATTTCATTTTTGTTTCCTATCTGTTGGATACAGGTTGACTTTGTGAATTCCTTTGCCAAAAATAGTATGCAAGGTCCAAATCTAGACTTCAGAAGGCCTTGCTTCCTTCTTTCTTTATTTCTTTCTCTTAGGACCTGACACAGCTACCCTGTGAACAAGCCTGGACTGATTTTCTGGAGATTGAGAAACCATGTCAAGGAGAAACAAGACATGCACCAAAGGCTGCCCTGGCGGAGCCACTCCTTAGCTGGCCTGAAGATGACACAATACGTGCGAGAGCCCAGCCAACATCCACTGGGCCCACCTAAGTTCAGATCATCAGGCTGTCCATCCTGTCAGCCCATGGACTCCCAAGTAATAATAAATTGTTGGGTTAAGCCAATGAGTTTCACAGTGTGTGTAAAGCCGCAAAAGCCAACTGATTCTGATGGAAAACCAAAACTAGAGAAAAACTTTGGAATCCTACCTAGACACCTCAGGACAGCTTTGGGAATATCAGAGATGCATTGTCTGGGAAGCCAGAACCAGGCATTGAGTGATGTCAGGATGTGTTTGTACATGGTTTCGTTATCTTTGTTGCCGAACCTGGTGGAAGGACTGTGGTTGAGCTAACTTTACTATTTATCTATTAGTATAGTTGTCAATAAATGTCAGGATTTTATTGCACAAAAGGACTGCTCTTTGGGAACACTACTGAGAGAAGCAATTGCCAGAGAGAGAGGTTTAGGAAAGACAGACATCAGTACAACCGGTCGCGGCACAATCTTGTTGAGGCTGAGAGGACCTGTGTTTGAGTCACAGATAGTACATTAGCCATCAACTCCCATTCCTCCCACCAAGTGGGCTGCCTGCAAGTTCTGCTCCATACTGATGCTCACACCATTCTTTGAGGTCAACATTCCTGCATATTCAAATTTCCCCATCATCTAATTTTTGTCCTTTTATACCTTTGTAACTCCCAGCTAACGTTGGCAATGTTGCTGAAGTTTCTCATATAATACATGATATTCCTTTAGGGTAGCAATACTTCCAAAATAGCAGGCTCCCCTTTTAATATCCAAGAAAGTTAAATCTCTGAGGACTCCAGGAAATAGACCTTCCTTCCATGGGCAAAGTACCTAAATGAAATGAGAATACGCATGCTTTGAAAACATGTTATTTTATGTCTTGGTGTCTGAACAGGATGGTCTCAATCACCAAACTTGTGTTTATAAGAGTCATGAAAATCCAGGAAAACATAAACACATATGTTTTAATTCTAAAACCTGGATCGCTGATGACATTTTTGTAATCCAGCTTCAGATCTATGACATAAAAATATGTCAAAATATGTTTTTCAAATTCATTTGCAATGTAAAACTAAGATTTTTAAAGAATTCTCACTGTCATTTATCAATTTTAGGTTTTCAAAACCTAAAAAAGTGTAGGCTAAACATATGTCTCCAGATACACACCAAATCAATCTTCTGAATCTATTATCTTTCTGGGAGGGGATATATTAATGTTATCATTTTGGTGGCTTCATTGGTGATGACAAATGTGAGCTGCTCACACCACCACAAACCTGAACAAATAGGGGATGGTAATCAATTCTCAAGGGGAAGGTTTTACTAGATTTGGTGGTTGTGATAAGACGTGTTGTGTGTGTTTGCAGTTGCATTTGGGAAGTGATTGATTATTCAGTCTAGAAAATGTGACCTAGCATAGAACCATATTTGAACCCTAGGAGGTTTATTTTATATTATTTTTCAAGTGATCAGCTTCATATAATATCCTTATTTCTTTTACAGGATGAATTTTAATTTTTATGTTAATTTCAAATGGCTTAAAAATGTATTTTGAGAGATTTGTAGCAAAACTTCAATGTTTTATGTTTTTTAATGCTACATCTAGCTGAGAATGTTTAACAAATAAGTGAATAAGCAGACACACTATTACTCTTTTCTTCTTTGTGAATACTTTCTGTTCATGTCTGTTAATAATTCCACCATAAAGAACCCAATGAATTACACATCAAAACATATATCTATCAATCAACTGTGGACAAAAACAAATGTACTTTCTCAAACTAATAGAACTTCTAATACATCTTCCAATTTTATGTTCCTTTTACTGAGTATGTTTTTTATTAAAAGTCAACAAATAATTATTTCCAAGTATATTTTAAAGATTATAGTTAGATATTTAGATATTTTAAATATATTTTAAAGATTATAGTTAGATATTTATAGTTAGATATTTCCAAGTATATTTTAAAGATTATAGTTTTTGAAAGTATTATTAACTCAGTGTGTCCTTCTAATTAACAAATGCATATCTAATTCACTGTATACAAAGAAATAACTGGTTGGCACATACCTGTAATCCCAGTTACTTGAGAGGCTGAGGCAGGAGGATCTCAATTTCAAGGCCATGTAGTAAGACCTTGTCTCAAAAAAAAATGAATTAAAATCAAAACGGCTAGGGATGTAGTTCAGTGGTAGAACACTTGCTTAGCATACTTGAGGCCCTGGGTTCAGTCCCCAACAGTAAAAAGAAAGAAAAGAAAAGGTAGTAAGCAAAGGTGGCTCCTTCTTGTAACCATTGTGTTTTATGGATTATGACACCTAGATATTCAGGACACCTTATAATCCATCTGTTTCAATATCTGTATTAGATTTGAATCACATTGACATTACTTTTAAGTAATAAAATAGTGAAGTATAATTAATGATAGAGAAAACAAAGATTTTCCCCAAAACACTATCAGTTCTTTGAAATATTCCATTTACTTTTTTCATATGAAATAGAAATAGGATTCTGTAACACTGACTCATTGATCCTGCTTTTAACCCTAGGACTATTTATAATTCATATGTTTGACACCAGGCATTACTATTTAAAGCCAGCTGTCATATCCCTGGAAAATCCTTCTTGTCCCACATTTACAGCATTTATTTAATGGGCTGATTTTCAGGCTATCATCTGACTGTATTTCTAGTTTTTTTTTACTAATGTTGGAATTGCTGACTTTTAATTATTGGAGCTCTCCAGAGTAACACTTTAGGAACTTCAGCCTTCACACTATTGCCTTTTATACTAAGGAATTTCTTTTAACCTTTTATGTGTTGTGACTCCCAAATTTATACCTATATTTCAGCACTGTCCTCTAAGTTTTAAAACCATATACCCAAAGAATATTTAAAAATATTTAAAATCATTTCATATAAGTACTTCAGAACTACTATATTAAAAAATGCAAAAGACCCCCCTATGAAACAAAACTAATAAAAATCCTTGAAACCTTTCCTCTTATGCATCTTTTAAAAAAGTGGCAAAATAATCACTCTATTGATTTCTAAGAAATTGGGAAGTTACTATGTTTTATTCCTCTTCTACACTTTTCATTTCCAATCTGTCACCAATCATGCCAGTATTGCCTATAGAATATTTTAATCCAAATCTACTTATGAACCATAGTTCTTCCTACCACCATCTTTACCCAACCATTCTTCCAATGGCTTTCATAATATTATTTGCATATCCCCCTGGGAGCTTCCCCATCCACTTCCCTTGCAACATCCCTAGGAAACTCCAAAGGAAGATTTGATCAATCACTTACAAAAACCTTTATCCTCCCTCACCTGGGCCAAAAGGCTTCTCTTGCTGTCTTCTCATACAACTCATCCTATTTCTCATTAGGTCCAAATCTTAGGGACCCATTTTAGATTTCTTTAAAATAATATATTTTCTCTCCGTGGGACACTTTTGAGTGAGTTATTTCACGAAAGATCCCTAGCTAATTTTATTGAAAAATAATACTTAGAGAAAACAATATTTGGGGACTAAATGTGCTCGCTGTTGCTGGGTGTTATTGCTCTCAGCCCTCTCGGCAAACAGAGCCAGGAAATACATCTTTGTACACACAGACATCAATATTTACCATCTGTATCGGGTGTCATAAAAAACCAAGAGTTCATATTGATAACTCCAGATATAATTCAACCCACAGCTTCATTTTTACTCTTTCCCTTTCCTTATTTGTAACTCCTTTCTCTGACAGTGGTTCTCATTATTTAAAGTATGTATAATAAATTTATTTATATGTTAAATTTGAAAGTATTGAAAGATAAGTGCACATGGAGCTTTGTTAGATATTGTTAAATTTCACTCCAAAAATCTTGCTTAGAGCATTCCATTTCTCTTTCATTCTTTAAAGTTGTTTTACTTGGATACAAAATTATGGGTTGAACTTCCTTCCCCCATGTATTTTAAGATGTCATCGCATTGTCTTCAGATTTCCATGGTATCTGACAAGTCCTAATCCCTATTTCTATGTCATTTTTTTCCCTCTGCTTAACTTCAAAGTTTTCTGTCTTTTGTTTTTAGTGATTTGAATATAATGTGCCTAGGGCTCATGTTGTTGTTTTGCAATGACATGGTGTTCTCTGAACTTCTTAAATTTGTGATATGGTGTCTGGCATTCTTTTGTAAAAATTTGTTTCACTTTTTCTTCAAATATTTCTTCTTCCCAGTCTTTCTGCACTGGATTCTAACTGCAGGCATGTTAGAACATTTCATATTGTCTACCAGCACTCGAGTGTTCTGTTCTTTTGTTGTTAATCCTCCCACCCCAGTTTGTGTCCGTTGACTTATCTTCAAGTATACTGGTCCTTTCCTAGATTGTTTTCAAGTTTACTGATAATATCTTGGCAAAGGCATCTTTTTATCTCCATATGTTTTGTTAATATTAACATTTCCATTGACTCTTATCCTTCCTCACTTCTAAATCTCTCATCTCCTTTTGGAGAGTTATCTTTTACACTAGATCCCTTCACATTGGACCTTCTACATATTAACCACTGTTATTTTAACATTTCACCTAATAGAATTTGGTTCTTTAACAATGCTTATTATTCTGTCTTTTGACAATGTACTATTTATTTTCTTGCTTTTTGGTGTTTGTCTGATAATTTCCTGTTAAATTCTTGACATCGTATAAAAAACAGTAGAGACCGAGTTATGTAGGATTTGTGCCAGAAAATGGGCATACCTCTTCCTCTGCTAGATTATTTGTGCTCTTGAGCCAGTCTACTTTAAAGCTGAGCTGCTTTTGATCTTTGTTATCAATGTGGTTAGCTTCTGTACATCACTTTGAATGTTTCCAGCATTACCTTGAGTTAAATGGAGGTGGCTTACTGTAAGGTTTTTGCATATCGCTGCTGTGTCATGTTCCACTTTCAAGCTTCCCCGTGCAATGGTGTCCTGTGTCCTCCCTCTGATCCTATGCTGTGTGGTCAAAATACCACTATGCTTGCTCACACACCATTAGGTGGGCTGGGCTCTCTGCTGTCCTGGTCTAGTCTTGGTCTTTGACATGCCCTATAGTCTCTGGTCCCAGGAACATAGCTTTTCTGCTAATACTGCACTTCCTCTCATAAAAGCCAAACTGCCTTTGATACCCTTTAAGGCTTTGTATACAAACTTGGGCCAGGATCCTTTCCTGGTACTCTACTATGGTAAAGGTGTGTGTGTGTGTGTATGTGTGTGTGTGTGTGTGTGTGTGTGTGTGTCTGTGTGTGTGTGTGGCCTTAATTTTTCTCTCCTAGCCACAGAGGATCTCCACAGGTGAGCACAGAGATGGTTTCCCTGGCCCAGTGGCCTAATGCTTTTGCTTGTTGACAATAACAATCCTACCATGCAGTTCGCCTTTCCTTCGGTGATGACAGCAACTTAATAAATTTGAGTTCAGGTATTGTAGTTTTAGACAAGGGCCTCTGAAATGAACAATTTAAGTGAAATACCCTCCTCTATGTTCCCAGTGAAGTCTATGGACAAAAGCCTGACAGTGGGACCTGACTCCCTTTTTCCTGAGGCACGTAGGGGTCCTCTACTCTTCCACTTGCCCATGCTCAACCTTTACTACATGGTTAAGTGTTTTAGTTAATTTTTCCCACCCAATCATATGGTACTTGGTGTCTCCTTGGCTCATGGTGATACAGAGCTTTAGAAAAATAAACAAACAAAAAAAGCAGGCATTTTAAAAGTTAGAAAATCTTTAAAGTGTTTTTTTTTTCAAGTAACTACAATAAAGTGAATCATGAATATGTTTTACATTTTAAAAGATGGCTTTTTATTATTTTCTTTACAGTGTGCATTCTGACTCAATTTAAATATATTTCGACCATTTGTAAATCTTCCCCATGAAGCTAAAGATGAAATCTAAATTGGCACTGAACATCCTGTCATTTATAGAAGGAAGTAAATATCACAATGGAAGAACAAAAATAAGTAGGAAAAATACTTTTGGATGTTTACCACCCACTATGAAAAGCTATTTCTCATCTAACACAGATTCCACAATGTGATTTATTATCTCATAAGAATGTAATATAAAATATTTTAATATTAGGAATATAAATTTCTAATCTTAGAATAATGAAGATTTAATTTTGCATTCATTATCTATACAAAATTATTCTACAAATTTTGGCTTTTTTAATAATGAGTTTTGCATAGATTAAAAACCATTAGCTAATAATGGTGATGATATTAAACAAAGAAATTGAGAAAAACATATAGAAAAACGAACGTGTTACTTGATAATTACTGTGTTACCTTTATACACCGGTAAATGAATGGGTCAAACAGAATTGGCCTTCATCTTAGGAAAGCTTCCTATGTTATATTCAGAAATCATTTTCTTCAATAGAGCAAATCCATGCACCCATAGTCTATTATTGCATAAGGTAGAGGAACCACCTACTGCTCAGGGATGTTACAACAGCGGGATAGACACTGCCCCTCCTTTTTTTTTTTTAAACTGCTGCATGCCCAGCACTCAGAACAATGCATGGGACAGAGTAAGTGCACAGGAAGTATATGGTCACTGAGTGAATTCATTTAAAATGCTTACTTTTCACCTGAAATATAGCAAGTGGCAAATATAGGCCAACAGTGGGATAGGTTACAACAGTGGGATAGGAAGTCAGCCAGAGATGGAGGGGTGGTGAGAGATAAGGTTTATAAGGAGAAATCCTTGGGAGGATGGTCCAGTGGTGATGGGCTGGATGGGAGACTTTGCCAGAGTCCAGTTGTGCCCACTAGAAAGGACCAGCTACATCACGCAGAGTGCTTCACCAACTGCAGTCTCTTCTCCCACGGACACTACCCCAGAAAGAACACCTTCTCTGCCGCATGGGCTTTGCTCCAGTGGTGGCGGGCTGGATGAGGGACGCATATCCTTTCACAGTGTCCTCAGTTCTGCACTCGATACCACAGGGAGACAGTTTTTATAAGTTAGGTTACAGAAGCAGTGACATCATCAGCGTTGGCTTCCCCTTTCTTCCTGATCACATAAGTCAGAGTGACAGAATTATCTTGCTCGTCTGTCCCCCTACATACTCTAATCTATTTAAGCATCAAGACCTGCTTATTTTTCCCTTACAGTCTTTCCATTGTCATTGCTAATTCTTTGTCTCAAGTTTGTGCATACACATGTGATCTTCTGGCTTCGTTTATTATTCCACATCCATCTTAATTGTGATGAGTGACAGGTTCCTCCATTAAACTGTTCTGGCAGAAAAAAATGGAAAGCTCTGGAAGATGGGGTAACAGCTCTCCTTGAATCTCATCCTACATCAACCCCTCCTTAGCTGTCCCATATTAATTAGGTAATCATTGAGCCCTGGCTCCAAGTAGGGCTAATTATATGTTAACATGCATAGTACTTTTAGTGGGCTCTCAATATTGTGAAGCCAAAACATTCACTTCTAGGGCTGGCCGAAGCAACAACAAAAGTAATGAGAACTTAATATATGACTGCACTGAAGAGATCCACCTGTACAACGAGGATGGCCTCAGAATGTGGAGAATAAATGGAATCAGGGAGCAAAGGTTGATGCACGACCTCAAAAGGTGACGAGACCAGCTTCCAGAGAAATCAAAGGAATGAAGACCACACAAGCGCTTCAGAGAAAAAGGCAACAAGATCTTTTCCCAACAAAGGTCTAGTTATGTTTGTTTGTAGTGATTACATGAATAAAATATGTAAAACATCCCACTGCTTGCAGACAAAAATATCAATTCTATGAAGAGGAAAGTCAAGGATGGGACAGGTTCAGCTGTGCCATCATGATATTTCACTGACGCTCATAAACTTAGGTAAATGTCAAAAGAAAAAGTCGAAATAATCTCCATCGACTTAGATTTATTTTCTATTCATGTTAAAGAAATTAGACTAAAGCAAGTTGAGAACTTTTCTTAACATGATATTTTTGTCCCAAATATTCAGTCATTCAGTCTTTTGGAATTTAACAAATGATTTATAATCTACATTGTGCTATATAACTATGCTTAGAGGCTGAGTTGGTGAGGTAGCATGACTTCATAAAAGACAAGCCTAAGCCACAGGGTCAAAATCTGAGATTCATCTCACTGCAATTTTAGACAAATAAGTCATATCCTTTCGTAGATTCCACTGACTTTACATTTGAATGATTATGTTAGCTTGTTGATTCTAGGGCCCGGTTGGTAGAAAGAAAAGTCCTTGAGAATGAAGAAAGAAGAAAAATAAATATAAGATATATATATAAACATTTCAATAGAAAATCCATTCAATTTGAAAGTAAATCAGAGCTCAGTTATTTCAATTATTTCTATTAAATCAAGACTTAGGGATATGTGGTCAGAGTAATTTTCCCAAGGTCACATAGCATACCATGTTTGCTTTATATGAAATCAAAACAAAAAATTTAAGTAGCTCCAGAGGTATGCAATTCTATTACAAAAATTCACTTCAGTGCATTTGCTATAATTAAAAAAAATGTTTTAGCTCTCTGTGGAAACTTCATTTCTGAGAATGCTACATGCACACATATATCTGTTCTCTCCTTTACTTCCTATCAATAATTGTGTTACTTCCTTAAATTCAGTATGGTATGTATATTCATTAATAGTTACCTAAGTCTCTTCAATATAAGTTGAGGATATCTATATAACTTTTACTTCTTCATTAATTATTGAGCTAAATACACAAAATGTATGTTTAAATTACATGTTTTAAATTAAGAGAGATTTTTTAAATTAAGGTTAAAACTACATGAATAAATATTGTATTATATCTCTGACTATGTTATAAAATGAAAATATGAATTTTAAAAATATTATTTTAATATATTTTTACATGATTGTAGGAAGTTTGTGGCCTGAAACTCTCTGCATTTTCTCTTCTCAGTTCACTGTGAAAAAGATGCAAACAGGAGGGGGAAGGAAATCTAAAATAATTGGGCAGTAAACCTATCCAAACACATATGATAAGCAGCATTCCAAGATGGTCCCATGACCTCCATTCCCTGGTAGTACTTTCATGGTTAAGACACATTGTATGATAAGTAGCATTTTGCAGATGTAATTAAAGTTTCTTTATCAGTGGGCGGGATGAGGTTATCCAGGTTGGGCAAGCCTAAACAGGTGAGGCCTTTAGAAGCAAAGTTTTCTGTGGCTAATATTAAAAGATGTCAAAGGGTTACAAGTTCAGGGGGAAAATGATGAGAGATGCAGAGACATACAGAGGGAGATTCTATTGCTGGTTTGAGGAGGTCACATGGAAAGAATCTTTACGGACATTAGAAGCTGAGAGGGATGCCCAGATAATGCTCAATGGGATGAGGACCTTAGTCCTACAAGACCATTTTGATAGATTCTTCCAGTAACTCAAGTAAGCTGGAAGCATATTCTTCCCAAGAGCCTCCTGTTAAGAGCCTGTTCCAGTGACCTGGTTATCCACCTTGCCTGACCTTGTATAGGGACGACAATGCCCTTCAGACTTCTCACCTAAAGAAATGTGCAAAACTAAATAGATCTTTTATAAGGTATTAAGTTTGTAGTGATTTGTTATATCCCAGTAGAAAACGAATACTACTTCGAAGACCTCAGAATGATATCTAAGAAAATAAACTCCAAATGGATTAAAAACTTAAGGTGAAAAATGAAGTTCCCACAATTTTAGAAAGAAGTATAAAATAGTATTTATGATCTTAGTCGGGTGTGGTGGTACACGTTTGTAATCCCAGTACTTGGGAGGCTGAGACAGGAGAATCACAGGTTTGTGGCCAGTCTCGGCTACTTAGTGAGACCCCTCTGCAACTTAGTGAGACCCTGTTTCAAAATAAAAAATAAAAAATTGGGCTAGGGGTGTAGATCAGAAGTAGAATGCCTCTGGGTTCCATCCCAAGCACCACAAAAAAATAAAATAAATAAAAATAAAAGTATTTACGAACTTAGATTAAGAGAAGTTGTGTGTGTGTGTGTGTGTGTGTGTGTGTGTGTGTGTGTGTGTGTATGTGTAAGTAACTGGGGATTAAGCCCCAGGGCATTCCAACTCTGAGATTTACCCCAACTTTATTTATTTTTTGTTTTGAAACAGGATTTCAATAGGTTGCTGAGACTCTTACTGCTAAATTGCTGAGTCTGTCCTTGAACCTGCACTCCTCTTGTCTCAGCCTCCCAAGTACTGGGATTATAGGCTTGCACCACCATGCCCAGTAAGAGAAGGTATTTAAAATAGATAGCTCAGAAATAGTAATAAAGTTGACTACATTTAAAAATATGAAAAGATTACATATACAAAGAAAAATTACACACTGCAGAAGATATTAACATATATGACTTCATTAAATGATTACGATACAACAAATGGAAAAAGACAATACAACAAAAAATAGGAAAGTAATGTAAAAAGGGAAGTATAAAAAACTGAGATTGCTTATGTATACATAAGACATGGTCAATCTCATAAATAGAGAAATGCATACTTTCAAAAGATAATGTACCATACCATGTCTATTGTATTCACCAGCAAAGTTGAAGGTCATTGACGCATTGATCTGGATGTCAATTAAGAGAAAATTTTATGTAATTTTTGGAAACTAGTCCAAGAATAATCAATTTGTAATATAATTCTGGAATCTATAATAATGCTGAGGAGACTGATTCCACATTAGTAGAGAATATTAATTCTAGGTTGCTCTAATTCATATGTGCTCACATGGAAAAATGAAGAAGATTCCAATTTCAACTTTATTTTTACTACTGAAAAACTTGTCATCTTCCAGGAAGATGTTCACCATTGGGATGATACTAAATGTATATATTATTTACCATTAATTCTAAGTTAATAAAGTGCAAGATCCTAACCTATTTCTACTATTATATAAGCTAGACTTTCTTCCCTATTATTTAGAGTTCTTCTAAGATTAATACTCAATCTCTTACAGACACACAATCTTACCCATATCAAATTTCTCATTTTTCTGGCAAATAAAAGTACCTCCAGGACACCGAATAAATATAATCTTAAAAGTGTATTTGTGGTAAGGCCTCCTTTATTAATTGGTCAATTACTACAAATTCAGTACATGGCTTCTTTGTTTCTCTGTCTTATAGACAAAGAGTAGAGCATGGTATTTGACAGAGTGGTATTGGTCTGAATTTGGATGATCCTTGAAATGTAGTAAACTCAGAAAAATGGAAAATATGAATAATAAAAGTGGACTTTAATCATGTTTAAACATAATTAAATGAAAACAATTACTATATTTATTGTTTCCTTTTTATCATTTTATTTTGAAAAAAGTGTCCCACCAAGCTGCCGAGGGCCTCACTAAGGTGCTGAGGCTGGCTACTATATTTATCTTGAGAGTATTTTATTAGCTGGACCACCAAATTTTTTCAGTTTCCCTAAATAAAATTCAGATGCAAGCTTTACATGTTTTTACAAATCATTTTTATTGGGTTTTGTTTATTAAGGTAGTTAAAATCTATTTGTTGATAAATCTATTTTTTATTTTTTATCTCTATTCCTAGATAACATAGAGTAGATGCATTTCCACCTATTCTTCCTGCTAAATACAGCTAAAAACCTTGGGTCTTATATATACTTACATATAAAACAAACATAAACTGGGTATAGTGGCACACACCTGTAATTCAAGTACTTGAGATATGAGACAGGAGGGTCACAGGTTCGAAGACAGCCTCACAAACATAGTAAGACTCTTAGCAACCTAGCAAGAACCTGTTTCAAAATAAGTAAATAAATGAATGATTAAATAAATAAATATTTGTAGCTCAGAGATTGAATGCCCTAAGTTCAATCCGCAGTAACACACACACACACACACACACACACACACACACACAAACACACACACAGAATGGGATAGCATAAAGATCCTGCAGATATCAAAATCATCATAAGGTGATAATGCAAACAGCTCTGATGCATAAACTTGACAACTTAGATAAAATATTTCCTCAAGAAACACAAAATAAATGAAGATACGAAATAGATATTAGAAGTATTTCCATAACTATTAAAAAAGTTCTTATAGAGAAGAAATATAACCTTGTATTTGATGATCATGTGGTTATATAGTAAATCCCCAGGAATCTTTAAAAAAAGAACCCTGAAACTAATATTTGAGCTAAGCAAGATTATAGGACCCAAGATCAATATCCAAATGTCAACTGTATTTCTATATATTTCCAAATACCATTTATAATCACTCAAAAAGTGAAATACTTAGATGTAACTCTAAAAATTCAATAGGATTTTAATTGGGAAAACAATATAATGCTTCTGAAATAAATCCAAGAGTATATAAATATTAGAGACATAATGTGCTCAGAGAATTGACAACTCAACATAGTATAATTGTTAATTCTCTCCAAGCTAACATATAGGTATACAGCAATGTTTATTAAAATCCTGGCAAGATTGTTTCTAAACATAGCCATGATTCTTCGGAAGTTTACATAAAAATATAAACAGATGAGAATACATAAAGCTATTTTAAAGAAGATCAAAATGTGAGGAAATAGTCTAGCCAATTTCTTTTTTTTTTTTTTTCGGTACCAGGGATTGAACGCAGGGGCATTCTACCTCCGCACTACACTCCTGGCCCTATTTTTTATACTTTATTTTGAAACCGTGTTTCACGAAGTTACGGAGGGCCTCACTAAGGGGGGGGGGGAGAGAGAGAGAGAGAGAGAGAGAAAGAGCTGAGGCTGGCCGCGAACCCGGATCCTGCGATCTCCGCCTCCCAAAATACTGGGATTACAAGCGTGCGCCACCACGCCCGGCCTTAGTCTAGCCAATTTCAAGTCTTAAATAATGACATTCATGGAATGATAGACATGTGGAATGAAGAAATGAAGTAAAGTACCCAGATACAGACCCATGTAAGTACAACCAACTAATTTTTATAAAGGTTCGTAAGCAAATCATAAGAGAAACTATATTCTTTGCAATAAATAGTGCTGAAGAAATTGGATATCCATAAAAATAAACTTTTCCCTAAACTTTTCACTTTATGCAATAGCTGAACGTAGATCACAAATTTAATATAAAATTCTTAAATCATAATCTAGGAGAAAAATTTTAAAACATACAGCCTGGTGAAGAATATTTAGCCATGACACCCAAATCACAATCCATTAAAGAAAAATGTATGTATGTGAAACTTCATCAATTTTTTCTCTGTGAAATACCCCATTAAGGGAATAAAAAGAAAAGCTGAAAACTGGGGAAATACATTTGTAAACTATATTACTAACAAAATGTTCATATACTCATATCTAGATTATATAGAGAGCTCTCAGAAATCAAGAGTAAGAATCACAGCTGGGCATTGTGGTGCATGCCTGTAATCCCAGTACTTGGGAGGCTGAGAAAGGAGGATTACAGATTCAAGGACAGCTTCAGCAAGTAGTGAGGCTCTCATGAACCTAGGGGAAAAAAAAAAAGCCAGGACGTTGTGGCGCATGCTTGTAATCCCAAGACTTGGGAGGCTGAGACAGGAGGATCACAGGTTCATGGCCAGCCTCATCTACTTAATAAAGCTTTCTGAAACTTAGTGAGACTCTGTTTCAAAATTAAGAATAAAAAATAGGTCTGGGGGTATAGCTCAGAGGAAGAATGCCCCCGGGTTCAATCCCCAGTACTGCTAAAAAAAAAAAAAAGAAAAAGAATATTTGTTTCTGAGTCTTCTATTCTGCTCCATTGGCCTGTGTCTGCTTTTGTGCCAATACCATGATCTTTTTTATTACCATGGTTTTGTAGTATAGTTTGAATTCAGGTATTGTGATTCCTCCTGCATAGTTCTTGTTGCTGAGAACTACTTTGGCTATTCTGGGTTTTTTTGTTGTTCCAAATGAATTTAAGGACTGATTTGTCTATGTCTGTGAAGAATGACCTTGATAGGCTATATAGAGAAATCAAGAAACTCACAACTAAAACAAATAACCCAATAAAAATTGGGCAAGTGAAACTAAGTAAACACTTCAAAAAGGAAGAAATACAAATGGCCAATAAATGGATGAAAAAATGTTCAATATCATTAGTAATCAGAGAGATGCAAATCAAAACTACCCTGAGATTTCACCTAACCCCAATTAGAATGGTAATCATTAAAAACACAAACAATAACAAATGCTGGCAAGGAGATGGAGAAGTAGGAACTCCAATACACTCTTGGTGGATTGCAAATTAGTGCAACCACTTTGGAAAACAGTGTGGAGGATCCTCAGAAGAATGAGAATGAACCTAGCATATGACCCAGCTATACCACTCCTGGGTATCTGCTCAAAAGAACTGAAACCAGACTACCATAGTAATGCGTGCATATCTATGTTTATAGCAGCACAATTCACAATTGCCAAACTATGGAACCAGCCAAGATGTCCATCAACAGTTGAATGGATTATAAAACTATAGGATATGTACACATTGGAATTTTACTCAGCCATAAAGAAGAACAAAATTATGTCATTTGCAGGGAAATAGATGGAATTGGAGAACATTATGTTAAGTGAGATTAGTCAGTCACAAAAAGTGAAAAGTTGGATGTTCTCTCTAATATGCGGAAGCTAGGGAGAAAATGGGACATAAGAGGGATTCCAGACAAAGGAGGAGAAACATTAGATGAGTAAAGAAGGCGACCTAACTGAGGGAGATGGGAGGGGAGAAGAGGGAAACACCATAATGCACATGATGTACATACGCAAACTTATCAAAGTCAATCACTATGCTGAGCATGAGAAGGAGGAAAGGGGGAGGGAGTGGGGTGGGAATTGGGGGAGGGCTAAATGAGTGATGTCTGCATGTATGCCTCTACCACGCTGAGCTTCATCAAGATGTATGATTACAATGAACCAATATATATATATATATATATATATATATATATATTTATATATTTATATATATATATTTATATATATCACAATATATATATTTATAATATATATATTATCACAATGACCCTTCTACCAAGTGATCTACTAATTTAGTCCAATCCCTATTAAAATACCAATGTTATTTTTCACACAGCTATAAAAATTGATCCTAAATTTCATATGGAAAAATGAAACACCCAGAATAGCCAAAACAACTCTCAGCAATAAGAACCATGCAGGAAGTATCACAATACCTGACTTCAAATTATAATATAGAGTTATAGTAATAAAAATAGCATGGTATTGAAGTGCCAAGTTCGTGATCCCACCAAAGACCACCAGGAACCAATTCCGATGGTCCGATTCCACACAAGGGTCCTTTATTCAAACTCGAGCTTGGGCTCCTGACGTGCACCAACACAGTGGTCACAGAAAGAAGTCCCTTGCTCTCCGAGAACAAAGCTTTTATCCCTTACGGAGGCAGCCCACCCCACCTTTACATTGATAGGTTAGTTTAAAACATAAGCTTGTTGGCGTTCCCTGGTTGGTTTAATTTTCGCGCCTTAGGTAGGGGTCATCATTAGGGAAGCATTAACCCTATATGGTGACATTTAAGCTGATTGGTCGGGCCTGCAGTACCTTTTTCAGGAATGTCCAGGATGGGTAGGGGGCCTGCTGACTCTGGTCAGAGTGGCCTCGCCTGATTATCTGCAAATTCCAGACCCGGGTGTGCTTGACAATGATTGGCTGTTTCTAGGGGTTGCTAGGGGCAGGATCAGATTAGCACACTTAATGGTTTCTACAGGGTACGGGGCAACAGGCTATAGAAACTTAACTTCTAGAAAAACAGATATTTAGGCCTATTTTACTTAAAGCCTTAACTAAAGCCTGTCACGGTGTCGCTGTGGTCCTTCAGTATTTACACAAACACACATAGACCAATGGAACAGAATAGAAGATACAGAAACAAATCTACACACGTAGTCAATTGATTTTCAACAGAGGTGCCAAAAACATATATTGGAGAAAAGACAACCTTTTCAAGAATTGTGTTGTGAGAACTGGTTATCCATTTGTAGAAAAATAGGATTAAACCCTGCACTAGAGTCAATTAAAGATGGATCAAAGAACTGGAAATTAAGCAGACTTTGAAATTACTTAGGGAGGGCATAAACCAACTCTCCAACATACAGGCACTGGTAGAAACTTCCTCAGTAAGATCGCTAAAACTTAGGAAATTTAAACAAGAATTAATAAATGGGATGGCATTAAATTAAAAAGTTTCTGTCCAGCAAAGGAAACCATCAAGACTCTAAAGAGAGAGCCTACAGAATGGGAGATGATCTTTGCCAACTATTCCTTTGATAGAGGACTAATATCGAGAATATATAAAGAATTTAAAAGACCTAACACTAAAAAAATAACCCAATCAAGAAATGGGCAATTGAACTGAATAGACACTTCACAAAAGAAGTACAAATGGCCAATAAATATATTAAAAATGTTCAACATCATCAGCAATCATGCAGATGCAAATCAAAACTACAATGAGATTCCATCTAACCCCAATTAGAATGGCAATAATTGAGAAGTCAAACAATAAATGCTGGTGAGGACGTGGGAAAATAGGAACTTTCATACACTATTGGTGGGACTGAAAATTAGTGCAGCCACTAGGGAGATCAGTATGGAGATTCTTCAGAAAACTGGAAATGGATCCACCATCCAATCCAGTAATACCATTCCTGACTATCTTTCCAAAGGGACTTAAGTCAGAATATTATGCTGGTACATGCATACTCCTGTTTATAGTAGCACAATTCACAATAGCAAAATTATGGAATCAACCTAGGTGTCCATCGACATATGAATGGATTATAAAATTATGGGATATACACACAATGGAATTCTACTCAGCAAAAAAAAAAAAGAACAAAATCATATCATTTGCAGGAAAATGGATGGACCTGAAGAACACTGAGATTAGCCAGTCACAGAGAGTGAAGGGTCATATGTTTTTGTCTCATACGCAGAAGCTAGGGAGTAATCAGGATACAAGAGGGACTTTAGATAATGAAGGAGAAACCCCAGTACAGCAATAGAGAGCATCTAGGAGAGGGTGGTGGTAGGTGGGGGAGAAGGAGAATTAAGGAAGGAAACACACTGACATTATGTACATATGTGAAATTACCAATGCCAATCTCAATATCATGTATGGGGAAGGGGAGAGGGTGAAGAGGGAGCCAGGGTGAAGCTCGCCAAGTGTTGTGTATCTATATCACTATCACTCTGAACTACATTATGATGTGAAACTGCAATGCACCAATAAAATTATATATAAAAATAGAAAGAGGCACTAAACATATACTTACCATATAGCCCACTGATTGTAGTTCTGAACATTTATCCCAGGGAAGGGAAAGCTTATGTCCACATAGCCTGTTCACAAATGCTCACAATATGTAATAGTCAGAACCTGGTTACCACCATACTACCTTTTAATTGGTGAATGGCTAAACTGTAATACACACAAACACATACACACATATACACACACACGTATACATACATGTGTACATATATGTATAGATACATGCCAAGAAATACTTTCGGCAATATAAAAGCACTGAAAATTGATTCACATAATAACTTAGATGATTTTCAACTACATTACATGAGTGAAAAAATTCTCAAAAGGTCACACTTACTTAGCATTCTTGAGTTGCCAGGGTTTAGGGATGGTGAGGATAAAGAACAAGAATGACTATGAATGGGCAGCATGAAGGAGACATTTTTGGTGGTTGAATATTTCTGCATCTTGAGTATGGCGGTAGTTACAGAAGCATACACACGTGATCTAATCTCATGCACGGATACAAAACTATGCCAATGTCACTTTCCTGGTTGTCATCCTGTACTATGATTATGGAGAGTGCACCCATGAACTGGGGGAGGAGTGTTCAGAACTTCCATGCACTCGTGTGTGATGTTTTGTCACTCTATAATTATTTCAAATTAAAACTTTTAAAAATAATTTTAGCAAAGGACATTTATTAACCCAACCAATTTCTATTGAATGACTGCTATATATATATATATATATATATATGAAAGTCTCCTGTAGGGTCCAGAAATACAGAAATGAACAAAACAAAGAATTTTCTTCTCATGAAGCTCATTCATGTTGTAATAATGTAAACAGATAAGCAACACACAAAGTAGTGTGTTATTCATCAGTACTGGATAAAAAGAATTGAATGATAGGGTGAAGAATTTTGAAAGGATAGTATATGGGTTAGAGCTTGGTAGATCGATGGTAATCCCAAGATTGGACTGAGAAGAAGGTGTTTGAGTAAAGACCCAAAGGAGGAGGATATAAAGATTGCTAAACACTGAACAAAGAACACATGAAAAGTCCTGAGGTGGGCATGTGCTCATGTTGCTGGAGAAACCAACCCTGCAGGTTTTCTAGCCAGTCATCTACTTGCTATGCTCCATCAAAGGCATTTATTCAATATCATTAGTTTCTAATATAAGAAGTTGAATGATTCAAGTCAAAATGCTCCAGATTGGGAGGAGACTATGTTTTGCAAATTATTCAGGCAAAATTTCACCACTTAAACTGCTTTCTAATGGGCTAAAATATGCCTACATACACACACCTTGTATTAGTTAAAATACGAAGCATTCTCTTAGAATTGTTAGTACTTTATTTCATCATTACATTTTTAAGTAGAATATCCCTAGATCATTTGGGGGCACCAATGAGATGAGTTTTGATTAAAAAATGGAGGACTCTGTGATAAAATTGTGGGCCTTTTTTTTTTTTTTTACCAGGGTATCAGGTGCCTGGCAAAGAGCCAGAGAGAACAAATTCCCTGTTCAATTTTGCCCAGAGCTGTCCTTGATTTATAATTATGGCTTATTATATTCAGTGGATAATTGTTTAGTTCTCCAGTCCACATTGCCTGTATAGACATGGTCTTTCAGAAAAGCTGTCAGATAGCTTTAATTTTTAAAGAAAAATAACTTGTCAAAAACCTGCTGAAGCAAAATAATTCGACAATATAAGCATGGCTTAACAATAGTGATTCTGCTTAAGTAAACCATTCATGATTCCTCCAAAAAGAGGTGCCTAGGAGAAGTGAACACAGAATTCAAATGACCCCAGTCAGTCTACCTTGCATCTGTGTTAAACCTGGCAATAACAAGAATCCATCATTTATGCCCTACCTTTGTTCTAAGAGAATTCACTCTTGCAGCTGAGGACTAAGGAGAAAGCATTTCACCTTGAATTGGCCTGGAAGAAGAATTCTTTGAATTCTTAAGGCTTTGAAATGTAATTTATCTTCTGAATCACATCAGGAGGTCAATTCCATCACCAGTGAAAATCACCAACACCACCCTGGTGCCAACATTCCAGTGATGATATTAGTTTAATGGAGTCAGTTCCATTACTCCCTATTACTGAGTCCAAACAGACTCCAAACAGACTTCCTTTTCATCCAGGTTAACCACACAGGCTTCCCAAATATTATGATCTCCACAAACAATCGCATCCTTATCCATCTCAGCTAGACTCCCCCAAAGTCTACTCTATCTTTGCTTTAATGTTTCCCAATTTTCCCATGCTTCTGCTAATTTGAAATCATCTTCAGTTAAATTCACAGAACACACACACACACACACACACACACACAGTGTGTTTCCCTTCAAATCTGCTCTTCCTTCCATAAATACTTCCACCAGCACCCTAATCCTAGAGGGGTTAGCACCTCATACATAGTGGCCTGAACCTTAGAGTCAGTACTGGGAATCCCTTCAAGACTTCCTTCCCTTGTATTCTGTTCAGCCTCCTATGATTGGGCTGTTCAAAGTTCTAGTCTATCTCATCTTTATGGCTCTTCCTGCCTATCTCAGCTTGACCAGTGTAGGCGTGGTAAATTGGCCCTACATTGTTATTTTTCTTTATGATGGGGTTCTAGAGGGTGGTTCTATGTACTGATTGGGTAAATAATTGCATCAGAAAATGTGGGGAGCTTCTAAAGTGCATGTTGCCAAAGATGCCAATCTTGAACATTAAAAAATTAGAAATCTCTGGGTCCATATATCTAAATACAGTCCAGGTAATTTTCTTTGCTTTTTTTTTTTTCTTTTTGTGGTACTAGGAATGGAACCCAGGGGCATTCTAACTCTGAGCTACAACCCCTACACTATTTTATTTTGTATTTTGAAGCAGGGTATCTCTATGTTGCTGAAGCTGGCTGTGGACCTGCAATCCTCCTGTCTCAGTCTCCCAAGTACTGGGATTACATGGTGGCGTGTGCCCCCAGACCCTGCTCCATTTTGGTTCTACTGCCTAGAGTACGCAGGATTGCCAGGCTGCGTGCTTTTCCTCGGTGATTTTACTAACTTCCATGTGTTTGTTTTCACTTCTTTCACTTTCCTAGACTATATTGTAGTTATAATTCAAGCCTCATCTTAAATATCCATACCTGTGGGATTTTTTTTTCCTTAGACCCAGCTGGAAAAAGATCATAGTGCTAAGTGCTGACCTAATCTCTATACGTATTCAATGATGGCCTTTATTGCATTCTTATTTATTTTAAAATTTGCTAACTTATCTCTTTTTCTTATATAGTTAACTATTTAATGGCTCTCACTAGCACAATAGCATGTATTGAATAAATGAAGAAAATAATGCATGAAATAATAAGAGAATCTCTTCTCCTCAAGTGAAACCAGCATTTCCCTATCTGCCTGCGTTGCTCTCACCTTTACCTTTAATCTCTAAATTAATCCCACACTCTCAGTTTCCAGCTATTGTTCTAGCATCAATTTCTACCCTGCCTCATCTAGTACCATTTTATGTTTTTTACTATTTCTTTAACTTCCTATGGACTGATGACCTTGTTCATCACTTAATATTAATTCTTCAGCAGAGAAGGTTTTTCTTGGAGCTTACCCTGTGTTTGGGGTTTTGAGCTATTACATTCTAAAAATGCAGGATATTTTTTTTAAATTCTGTATGTAGGTTCTCCCCCCCACCAGCATCACTGGTCCTAACACCCATCATCCACACTGCACCCTCTTTCCCATGTGGCCAGTATTTCAGGAGCATACTGATATTTCTTGTGTGAGTCCTTCCCTAGCTCATAAGTATTTAAAAGTATTGGCCGGGCGTGGTGGTGCATGCTTGTAATCCCAGTACTTGGGAGGATGAGACAGGAGGATCGCAGGTTCGGGGACTGGGGTGTAGCTCGGAGGTAGAATGCCCCTGGGTTCCATCCCCAGTACCGCAATGAATAAATGAATAAATAAATAAATAAATAAAATAAATGCACACACTATCCTATAATGAGATAGCCCTTCACACTTACTAGGATGGCTATATCAAAATATATGCAAGATAACAAGGATTGGTGAGGTTGTGTTGTGGGGAAACTGAAGGCTTGTGCATTGTTGGTGGGCATTTAAAATGAAGACGCCATTGTGGAAAATAGTTTGCTGGTTCTTCAAAATGTTGAAAACAGAATTACCATATGACTGGAAAATTTTCCATTTCTGGATATATACCCCCAAAACTAGCTACAGATATTAAACAAATACTTGAATGCCAATGTTCATAGTAGCATTAGCCTAAAAGTAGAAGCAATTCAAATCCCCTAAACCAAAGAATAGATAAGCAAAATGTGGTATGTGTGTAGGTATGTACATGTCACATATGTAATATGAAGTAATATATAATTGAGTATTATTTATCTAGAAATAAAGAAGAAATGAAGTATTAATGCATGCTATAGCATGGTTTGACCTCAAAACATTATATTAGGTGAAAAGACAAACAAAATTTCACACATTATGTGCAGACATATCAAGTATCCAGATTAGCTAAATCCACAGAGAAAAAGAGAGTTTGATGGTGGCCAGGGACTGGAGAGACAGAAAAGTGGTAAGTGACATCTTAATGGGTATGGAGTTCAATTTGGGGGCCAAGAAAATATATTGACATTTGGTACAGGACATAGTTTTACAACATTGGTACTATACTAATTGCTGCTGAGTTGAACGTTTAAAATGATTTTATGTAATTCAAATTCCATTTCCATTTTAAAAAGCATAACACTTTTTGGTAGCTAACCTTGGGAGTAGATAGACACTGAAAGGGATCCTAAGAAGGGCTTCAGGGAGTTAGTAAATACTCTATTCCCTAAATTGGGTACTGGTTTTTAGAAGAGTCAATTTGTAAAATTCTTCAAGCCATATGGTAATTATATGTGTAATTTTTATGTAAGTATTATATTTGAATTAAGAGCTAAAAAGTATATATTTCAAAGTAGGCATGACTATTTCCATTAAAATAATTACAAAATAGCACTGCACAGTATAATACAAGCAGTTAATGCAGCACAGGTGTCCTTGAGCCCTGAAATTCTCTTAATAACTCCTAAATTTTTTCCATTGCTTCATGTTCTAGTCTGCCAAACAGGTTTCTGTGACTACTTTATCAACTAAAAATTTTATACTGAGCTTTCTGCTCAAGCTGATACTCAAAAACAATGCCAGTTTTTATTCTTGCTATTTTCCAATTATTGATAAACTTTGTTTATGAAAACTACTGCATTACCAAACGCACATTCAAATGTGGGTCAAAAACAGGTTTAATGGTTGTTAGGAACAAAATATTAGTTGATCCTAAGACAATTTAAAATAAACTAGAATATTGACTGATAGATTAAATTTGCTAATCAATCTTTTATCCATTGTTTCAATGGATATAATTTCAACTATACAATGTTAAAAGTTTTCCATCATGGATTATTGCCTTATCTGCAAATGTCTTACAATTTGGGGGTAGTTCAATTTTTCTATTACTTTATTTGACTTTTAGAGGACAGAACTGAATATGATAGCTAATTAAAAACCTAGGTGTGAGAAATGTTTCTCAAAAAAATATACAGCCACTCTTCTAATTGAGCACTCTACTTCCTCTTTAAGGGCGTTGTTGAGATGAGAGTGCTATGGTATTAGCAGGCTTCTTTTTATTTCCCTTTGTGTTGATTTCCAAAACCCTCTTTTCATTGGTAATTTCTCTTTTCCCCCTGAGGCTGCTCAGAAAAAAAAAGTAAGAAAAGCTGACAACTTTCTTGAAATATTTGTATTGAATCCATCTTTTTCCATTGCACCTGTCACAGATTGGCCTGGAGGAATGGAATTGCGGCTCTCTGAAATGCTGTGCCTTAAGCCAGCATTCTTGTGCAGTGATAAGTGAAGTGTTTCCCCCAAGAAAGGCAGTTGCTTAGTCTCTAATTTCAGCAGCTATATAATCAGCTTCTGGGCCACACAAAAACACACTCTTACACACAGTTGGATTTATGTGCATGTGCCTGTGTGTCTGCGTTATGGAATCTATCCATCCATCTATTATCTATCTACTGATCTATCAATGGATCGATTTATCTACCTATCATCTATCTATCATCTTATCATCTGTTATAAAGATCTTGCATGTGTTTATGGAATCTATCCATCCATCTATTATCTATCTACCAATCTATCAGTGGATAGATCTATCTATCATCTATCTATCTATCATCTTATTATTTGTTATAAAGATCTTGCATTTTTATGTGGTATATATGTTCGTGGAATGCTACAGTGTTTTTGACTACTTACCAAATGGTCTTACCTGTGTTACCTACAAATATGAGGTATGAGGTAAAGACATCAATTATTAGCAGGGGAATTTTAAACTACTAAATATCACATCTACATGATGATTAAGATAATTAACATTTATGAGTAACAACATTTGCATATTATGCTAACAAGATTACTCAGATATGTGAATTTCACCTGGAATTGTTACAATAAAATCTTGCCTATTATATATGCAAATATCTGTAATAGTTTGGATTTTCAAGCACTCAATCATCAAAGTCCCTGAAGGAAGACAATTTTTTTCTTTTATTCACTATATTCCATGAGTTGGGAACAGCTATTGGCACATAGTTGAGGCTCGATATTTTGTTTAGTGAATAAACAAATACACACAGAGTTAAGCACGTATAAGGAGAAGAATGTTTTTAATGTTATAGATATATTTATAATAAATTACTCCTACACGGAAATAAAAATAAATTCATGAAACATAATATTGAGGTAAGTTGTAAACAATACCTGCTCATATTTAGCATTTTCATAGAATTGAGTGACTTTGTAAAAATACCAGTAGGGTTTAGTGTTCACTGGACTCTTTCTTTCCCCCATGCTGAGGACGCAACCCAGAGCCTTGTGTGTGGTAGGCAAGCACTCTAACACTGAGCTATCTCTCCATGCCCCTGGGACCCTTTATTAAATATTACAACAGTATAAAAACCTGTAAATTCTGAAAAGATGTGATGCAAACATACACATCAACCTTATCTCTATTTCCCATGATCACACAAATGTACATGGCTTCTTTGGTCTGAGACAGAAACTAGAGTGGTACTGCAGGACATCCTGTTTATATCGACAATGGAATTTGGGGAGAGAAAAGAAGGAAGATCAAGGGCAAAGAAACCAAATTATGTTTGAGTTAAAGAAAGCAATACATCTCTAATGCTTTCTCAAATGTAGCTGTGACTAAATTCCAATGCTGTAAAAGCAAATAAATTTGTTTTATTCTTTTATTGAATCTTCTGATCATTCAATGGAGTGATTCTCATACATATCAAATTGTATTAATAGAAAACAAATACATATGAAATTCACTACCTGCAAATAGCTTATTCCTTTTGTTCAGCCATATTAACTTAAGATAACACTAAGAACAGCATTACCCACAATAGATTTACTATCAGTTCAGCTGAATAAAAGAGTTATAAAACTTTAAACATACTCATGGATGTTTAAATAGTTGCCATGATTCACCCCTGCAATATTTGGGGGGAAAATTAGATTGAAAATAAATGTTTGAAATGATTCGCCCCGAGAGAAGTTACAGTATCTTAGAAAAATAACATATTAAGCATTTTAAAATAAAAATATAATGAAGAGACATAGCACAAAGGTGCTAAGTTGATTATAATCAAACACTAAAGTAAATAATGTAAGTGATAACTTTTTTCCCTTTGTTACTGGGGATTTGTCATGGTTAGTTATATAATGCCCCCTAAAGAGCTCATGTGTCAAGCTCAGGGTTGATATAGTCAAGTCATGAGAGCTGTAATTTCATCAGTGGATAAATCTATTATAAATGGGTTTATCTGGGTGGAAACCTAGGAGTGAAGGGTGTGGCTGGAGAAGGTAGGTCACTGAGGGTGTGGCCTTAGGAATTGTGCTTGTGTTTGACCCACCTTCCTTGCTTCCTTATCTCTCGCTTCCAGCCTCCATGATGTGAGGAGTAAAGCCTTGTACTCTTCATCTCTGCTTCCTGCCGCCATGCCCTGAAATCCATGGTCCCCAGCCTCACATGGACTGAATCCAAAGTCCTCAAGGAAACTGTGGGCAAATAAATCTTCCTTCCTGCAAGTTGTATGGTCAGTTCTTTGAATTATATCAGTAAGGATGCTAAAACAGGATTGAACCTTGTGGCATTCTATCTCTGAGCTACACCCCACCCTTTTTATTTTTTATTTTGAAACAGGGTCTCACTAAGTTGCTAAGGGCCTCTCTGAGTTGCTGAGGGTGGCCTCAAACCTGAGATCCTCCTGTCTCAGCCTGCCAAGTATTGGAATTACAAATGTGCCCCACCATGCCCCTCTTCAAGGATAACATGTTAAAAAAAGCTAGACGATAAAAGATGGTATGTGGTATTATAGGAGGAATCTTCTTGAAGAATGTGAAAACTATGACAAGAATTGATGTTGAAAATTTGAGAGAGAGATTTATATTGTACAGACCAACAGAAGAGAAGATAAATATCTTTAGCTGTGAGAAACAACCTCTCCTAGACTCTAAAACCTGTAAAAAGCATCAGGTGTTTAGCATGTCCTGTATGACTTCTCTGTACAGCACTACAGGCTCAGAATACAGGGAGGTACAAGCAGAAGAGCATAGTATCTAAATAGCATAGTATCAAGTATAACCATAGTATATAAATGGGGGTGCTCACTTCAATGCCTTCATAATAATCAAAGGGAAAGATTTATATTAGTAGTGTTTTCATAACGCATCTTACTCATTATGAGGTACATTTGAAGATGTCAAAGTGCTATATCTAAAGATCAAACTAAGGATACTGTGCATGTTAAGAGATAGTAATCAGCAATTGTATCGATTAACATCTTACATGTAATTTGATTCAAGTGTAGAAGTAGACATGGATTTATTTTATGTGATTCTGAATTTGGTTTCCTGTGATTCAAATGATCACGTAATTGAAATATGATTGTATTGATAAAAACTTAGTCCCAAATTTACAGTGGTTACTGAGCAAAAATTATGACACACTTGTAAGTAAAATTTTTAGATTTCTAATTGGAATATCTTGAATGTTAGACAAGTATTCTTCCTCACTACTATTCCTCAGCCCTTACTGAAACATACTAATAAAATTATCTAATGTTCCACTAATAATAAAATATATACTTTTTCTCTTAATGGGCATTTGTTCAAAAAAGAACTGAACATTATATGTAATATTTAACAATGATTGTTCATTGTCTCACCATCATAATAATCACTATTTGCTATCAAAGTGTGCTTTTGCCTTAAAGAATTTTCTTCTCAGCCTGGCATGGTGGTACAGGCCTGTAATTCCCATAGTTGGGAGGCTGAGAAAGGAGGATTGCAGGTCGAAGGCCAGCCTCAGCAATTTAGTGAGACCCTCAGCAACTTAGCACAACCCTGTTTCAAAATAAAAAATAAAAAGGGATGAGGTTGTAGCTCAGAGACAGAATGCGCCTGGGTTAATCTTCAGTACCAATTTTTTTTTCTTTGCTTTTCTATCTCCTTTAAACAAAGGCTGAGAATGTCAATAATACTCAATGGGATTCTTAGTAAATAATGTGATTATGGTGTTTTAGCCAAATTTACTTAAGTAGATAAAAATGTGCTATTTGGTTTTAATTCTCCGTCTCTGCCTCCATTTGTCTCTGATTTATGATATGATTCTATATTATATTTTTAAAAAATCCTCTTTGCTCAAGTTGGGTTTTCTGGGAAGCGAATGTTAAGATGGAGTTAGGAGTAACTGAGGGAGGAAGCAAAACTGGGTCATGATGAAGATGGGCTAAAGTAAGTCTGTTAGTCCATAGAGGCACTCCAGAGTATATAATGCCCATGAAAGAAGTCCTACACTGGGAAGAAACAGCTAGAACCTTTTACAACCACCTTGATCAAGTACTTTCTGCAGTCCATCCTGAAAAAGCAAACCTTCGACTACCCTTACCTGCTTCAGTCTTTGTCAATGTCCAAGGAAGAGTGAGATCTCACCTTGCAAGTGCTGAAGCATAGCCTGACCAGAGTAGTGGACAATGAGAGTTTGTCAACTAATGCTTTTCTTCACACAGTTCCCTTAAGACAAATATAAAATAGTTATCTGAATTATAATAATCTCTTTTACCTATAAACTAAGAATCCATCAGTAAAATCCATACTTTGGTAACATTAACAGAACCTCTTCTCACTTTTCTTAAGTAGTTCAGAATAGCTCATCTTTCATTTAGTCCTTGTGCTTGCTTCATTGGAAAAATAGCTTTTATTAATTCATTTTAAAATGCAATTATTTTAGATTAATAGGAATAAGTAAAAGGAAAGATTGAGAAAAAAGAGCTAGCATACTCAAAAGAGAATAGATGCATTTAAGATCATTTGAGTAGTACATTGACTTTAATTGTAAGAAAAAACGTGAAACTATTTTTAAGATTAATTACATTAATCAGCAGGAAAGAAAACAGGATCAAAATTGACATGTATGGGGGTGATGGTTGTAATAGAGTTTTCAATTTTTCCTGTAGAGAGTGCAATTCAAAACTAGCATGATCTTTTCAAGTAAACTCAAAAGCTGAACAATATCTTCAAAAGTAAGCATGTTGTTAACAGTGGTTCTTGCTGTGTTCTATGAATGGACAATAATATTCTCTGTAAAACTAGCTGTTGGAAATTAAGTATGCCTTTCACTGAAAACACACAAGGCTGTCACAATGCTATGCTTGTTATTAGGAACACTGCTAATCAAATGAATTGGCCTCCCCTTCTCACCCAACCATCACAATTATGCCACTAAACTAATAGAGATACTAAATTTAATATCTGATAAAGTATCACAGTGATGACTAGAAATGGAATTAATTTACATTCAAGAAAGCAGAGGAAATATACTGTATTTGAGACATTGACATGTTAAATTCTGTCTCAAAGCAATTTAAGAAATGAAATGCGTGAAAATTCCTATAAGAATAAATATTATACAGTAGACTTCAAAGGGAAGCTTCTTGCTGTGAACCACAGTCATATGCAAATCACTATTCAAAACTTCCTTAAATGAATGCTATTTAGGGAAAATTACAGAATGGAAGAAGCAGTAATATGCCAACACAAAACTGGAATTTGCAAGAAGCTTGGAGAGCAAATATTTTTACATAAATAGAGGTCAAAGAATTGCAAATCAATTATCTCTAGGCACCATACAACTTACTCTGAGGAAAGAGTGCTGGCTCTGTTAATACACTCTCTGTTGTTTTCATAGCTCTATTTGTATATACATGTGCCAAAATCACACTGTATAAATTAGCAATGCTTTTAGAGTAAGTCTTCATATCTGGCAGAATAAACCCTTCCTGAAGATTGTCATGTTTCCATATGAATTTTGGAATTAGCTTTTCAGTTTCAAAAAAGACCTGCTGATATTTTGATTAAAATTTTATTGAATTTATAGGTAAGATTTGGGGAGAGTTTATTTCTTTACATGCTGTAGATTTCTAGTTCATGAACATAGTATAGTTCATATGAGTGAGTCATACATTTCCTTCAACTTGAAGTTTTACAGTTGTATGTGTTGTGTCTTGTAAATTCAACTTAAGATTTATGTCTTGGCATGTGATATTTCATATTATTCTATATTGCATCTCCCCAGATTTGAAGAAATTAACTGCAATACATACCACTAAATGGGGTAAAATTTAGAGAATATATAAAAAAACTCTTAATAATCAATAAGAAAATCAGCCAACCCAATGGAAAATGTAGACAAAGTATTTGAAGCAAAACATTTAAGAGGATATTTTCATGGTCAACAAATACATTAAAGGTATTTAACCTCATTAGTCATAAAGTAAATAAAAATTGAAACCATAGATACCACTACATATATAAGAGGATAATTAATGCCAAGAAGATACACAAAGGCAACTATTTGCAAGGAAGTAGAGTAACAAGTATTCAAATGCACTGCTGTTCAGTGTACAAATCGGTGTAGCAACTTTAGAGAGTTTTTGGACATAGCCTACTGAAGTTCAACATGTACATATGGTTGACTAACATCCCACAACCCACTGGGAAGGAGTCCAGCATGAGCATGAATGAACTAACCCCAAAATACTCTTTTCAGAATGTATCTCCCAGGATCTTCCCCTTCCTCATTCCTATCCTGCGTCACTTAGAATCTAGTTAGGACACATAAGACACACCAGTAATTTGAATATAGAGACTTTAATATAAAACATATTAGGAGCAAGAGAATACTTGCTAAAAGATAATAAAATCAAATTTTGTAGACTATCCTCTGGCTTGGAGAATATACCCAAGTAAGAAACTTTGGACAGGGCCCCTCTTTCCCAAGGCTGAGATCAATTCTTCTTAGAAAGGGTATGGCCCACTGAGGCTGGAGACATTGACTGAGTTGCCAGGGTGAACATTATCCATAGCTGTGGGGCCAGGGTTTGCAAGAAAGGAACCAATGAGATGGTCAGGCTGGTACTCTGGGTTGTCCCTTGCTAGAGCTGGCTCACAGCTAGCAGGTAAATCCTCATGAGCAGGAAACATTCTGCCAGTCTGCAAGCCAGCACACTGTAGCTGCTGAGTAGGAAACCACGGGAAACAACCAGGAAACAAACTGTGCTGGAGCCCAAGCCCTGCACTGGTGTCTATGCTGCTGGCATCCATACTTTCCGAGTATTCCAGGATGGGAGATCAACCTTAGTCCTTGCTTATCTGCTTGGAAAGCATTCAAACGGGAAGCACAGATGGGGAATACAGTAGGTTTATTTAGAGAAGTGAAGGTACCCTATGAGAACCTTTAGTGACCCTGCATTGTTTCTGCACCCCCTTCCCACAGGGGAGAGAGTCAAGATGAGCAAGGCTCTGCAGGGAAACTTCTGGTCCGCCCCAGGTGACTCCATCTGCTAATGTCTAGCTAGCTGCCTAGCAAGATCGTAAAGGGAACAAGTATACCAGAACCAGGAGGCGACACCCTCCAGCAGTATCCCTGCAGCAAACTGTACTGATAAAGCTTAACATTGCACCAGCTGACCAAAATGACATGCTCCCTGATTCCAGCTCCAATATCAAAAAGCAAGACAAATAAGGATGGATCGGGGTCTAAGAGGCAAAAATTCTGTATTACTAGCACAAAGGGATGATTAGGCTACTTATCATTAAACATTTTCAGGAACAAACTAATGTAGTTAGAAGAAATTAAGTAAACATGTATGATGTCAATTGTAGAATTTGTGGGCCAAGATGGACATAGGCCTGGATATTGATTGGGAGATACTTGGCCAGGGCTCTGGATTAAATCTCCTGCCAAGGACTCTTGGAGTTAGTCCAAAGACACTACTAGGAAAACCCTCTTGAAGCTCAAAGGTCATGATGGCTCAATGTACATTAGGAGGAGATGCTAAAACTGCCTAAGCTGAATATCGACAAAAGAAGGCTGAGGAAGTGAGAATAACCTTGACTTATGGCATGAACCCAGAAAACCTTCCTTCTTATAATGCATCCCAAATGAAAACAGAGGCCAAAATGGTAACCGGGTGTTTTGACACTCAGAGAGATGTGGGAGAAGTTTGTTCCTAAAGGTAAGACAGAGCTACCTGGAGTGATAGTGGACCTACAAATGCTGGTATTAGCTTCTGAAATAGAATATTTTGAATTCTCACTTATTATGTAGCTATTAGAAAGTCTACATAAAGATCCTTGTTTGACAAAAATTTGTCTTTATCCTGTACAAGAAAGACCTTGTGATGTCACAGTAAGTGCATACTGAACTATAAATATTTTCCAACATTTCTTCAAAGGGCTCCATAGCAAGCATAACAGAGAACTATACTCTAGAGAATGGGAAATACCCAGTTCTTTTGGAGTATATGATCAGAGTTCACCCTGATAATGGATTACCTAAAATAACAACATGGTCTGCCAATTATGGAAGTTAGGTGATAAATATAGTCCTGGTCTAAATCCACTGTGCCATTGGTACAATGTGTCTTTGGACACACCCCAGAGTCCTTTACATGGTCTCTGAGTGCATATCTGGGCTGGGTTATAACTATGTAACAGCTGACAGATGTTCACATTGCTTTCTGTTCTTTAGAGTAAGAGCCACTATAAGAAAATCCTGAAACTGCCAATCCTCTGCTTGCAAGATAGTAAGTCAGTAGCAGCTCTACTGCAATTTGGAGAGAAACACAGAGTTTAGCAACACTATCAAAGATTAAAGGATTCAGGTGAAACAGAAATGATAGTTTTCCTCATATCTCCATTCAATTCATTTGTTTGACCCTGAGAAAAAAATTACACGGATTTGGGGGAATAATGGTCAGTTATTGGGAAGTTGGCTAAGGGATATTACAGCTACTATTTATATGAGTAGAGAGTTTCAAAAGCATTTAACTTTTATACAAAAGGACAATAATACGTGTTCACTATCTTGTAGTCATGGGTATATTAAATCCATTCCTTTGTCATGATATAGATTAAAGGAAACTTGACCATAGTAATGGACCATAGTAATGTTCCACGCATGCTGTTTTTATACAGATGATCTTATGACAATGGGACCTGATGAGCAAAATGTGACTTGTATTCCAGAAGCCAAATGTGTTAGTTTTGGGTGGCCTAAAGATCAATAGTATCCTGAGATATTTCTTCCATAGTAAAAGAAAAGGTGAATTACGCATAACATATCTTCTATCACACAGAAAGAGGTATAGAGTTTGATGGAATACATTAGATATAACATATAAAACTCTTAAAAAACACATTCCTCATGTAACTTGCAAGGGTTCCAATTTGAATGAGGTCAAGAGCAGGGCAGTGAGCTGCATATTAAGCTACCATACATTTGGACCATGTGACCCACAGCTCAAATGAATACCAAGTTATTCATAGTAGATAAGGGTACCCTTTGGGTCTTTAAAAAGACCAAATGGAATAGCTGAATTTCAGGACAATACAATTCTGAAGCAAGAGTTAGACTTTTGCAATAAAAAATAATATATATATTTTAGCTGGCTGTGGCAGTGCACACTTATAATCCCAGTACTTGGGATGCTGAGACAGGAGAATCCCAGGCTGGTGGCCCACCTCAGCATCTTAGTGAGACCTGCTTCAAAATTGGGGTATAGCTCAGAGATAGAACACCCTTGGGTTCCATCCCCAGTACCATACATACACATGCACACACACACACACACGCTACTGAGTCCTGGTAGCAACTGATCAAATGACATCGGAGTATCAAAGGACTATGCAGTTGGGGCTGCATATCATGTGTTGGGTCAGATCCAACAAGACATAAATTTAGGCAGGCAAAGAAGCCACCTCTCTTCTGATGGAAATGGCACTCCTGAGATAAGGATGGAGCACATCTGAAGGACATATGCAAATTGAGTGAATTAAGTGGCTAATCTCCCCAGTCATTTACTTTGAATCACTCTGACATGCTCCCTCAATTCACACTTAGGACCTTAATAGAACTTTCCCCAAAACTAGCCAACACGGGAGTTAAAAACTCAAGCCTGGCATATGGAAGATTTAGTATGATATGCTGTGGCAATTGAAAATGGACTGCAAAATGCCTAAGTGATAACAATAAGAAAACGTCCTCCTGGTGAGCAGAGTCCACAAGACTGAGTTGATTATTCACTCTGTATACTGAAAAGCAGGCTAAGATCAGGATATATTCAAACTTCTATGAAGCGACAAAGTAGCTCAGCTGGTTGGGTTAGAGACCTAAAAGCAGAAATAGCAGATTATTGGAGACAAGGAGGTCTAGAGAAATACCTATACATAAATCTGTGGCCAGGAGGACCATGTGTCTCCATATGTCCCATATTATAGTGGACATAGAGACAAATGGTTCATATCCCCCTTCAAGGGAAAGTTTGCTAACCCAGCTGTTATCTGAGAGTTTCCAGTTGTCAGCCCTTCAGGGCTTGCCTCCTGGCAAGAGGTCCTCATTCAAGGAACTCCAACTCTAACCCTAATCCTTTTCAGAACAACCCACATTCTGTCTATAGCAAAGATATTCAGGGTGGGATAAACAACCATTTAGGGTATTCGCATGGTTAACATGGCTTACACAAGTAACTTGAATTGGTCACAGGTTAATGGCCTAATGGACCGGATTGTATGGTGCTAAGTAGCAAGACAAATCGCCAAACAATTATTTATTCCAAGTATAATTAATACTAACATGAAAAATGGCACCTGGAAAGATAGTTTAAAATGTATAACTGAATTGCTTGGTATGTAGGCAAAATGCACAATTTGAAATAATGATGAGAGCTAAACTGGATGAGACTGGAATACTCAATTTTTGATTGAGTGAACTATGAGTGAGTCTTTAATCAGATTCCGGCTGTTCTCAACCTTGCAACCCCAAGAAAATCCCCCAACAAATATGAATGAAAGCATTGGACTAATTAGATGGGGAAGTCAATCTTGTGCTACTAGAATATAAGGTCTTGGAGGAATTAAGTCTTAATTTTTACTGTGTAGTCATCTCTAGCTTCTAATTCACTGGGATCCAGACACAATGACCCCCTTGCCATTCTCCAGTTACACCAAGCACATTCCAACTTTATAGCTTTTGCAGTTTTGATTCCTCTCTGGAAGCCTGTTCTCCAGAAACGCATATGGCTTCCTCCCTCGCCACCTGTGGAAGCAAATGTGAGCTTCTCCATGAGGACTTTCTTGGCCACTGTGTCTAAATCTGAGCACCTGCTTGTTCTAATCCTTCTCCCTCTCCCCTACTTGATTTGTTCCTCTTAGTACTAATCACCACCGAACATGCTATGCACTTTTTCTAATGCATCTTGTTTATGGTTTGCTTTCCTCCAAAGATAAGGGTTGGCTTATCTCGTCTGATCCCTTGACAACTGGCCTACCAGAAAAGAAGTGGCTTTTCCTGCCAAGTGCTTAGAGCAATCAATCCTGGTAAATGGCAGGACTTGAATTGCAGCCCACAAACATACTGCACATGGGGTTGCTGCCCATTTCTCTCCCACATTGTTGGCACTGTCTGGAAGGATAGGGCTGAAGTCAAACCTATGCTATGTCAAACTGATCTTGTTTTCTAGCCCCTGAGCATCCCATGGATGTGTGTTGTGTTTTTTTTTAATGATGCAGTTTGGAATCCCCACAGTTAGTTATAGCTAGGTGTCTAGTTTGGCTTGGTCTTTTCACTGTCCTAGCGTAAAAATGGTCAAGAGGTGACTCATTTAAGCACTAACGATCCTGGCCCTGAAGGCTTGGCATGAGAACAGTTTGGCCACTCTTCTTCATTTTCAGAATATCTTTTTAAGACGAATCCATGAATTTTTCACAAGCTTTTACTTGTGACTCTATCTCCAGAACCTAGAAAAATGCCTGCACATAGAAAGTGTAAAAATATAAAAAACTGTGACTGTGTTTAGATATCCCATAGAGCT
>PVJS01004470.1:55000-69017 GCA_004027185.1 Glis glis
TTGTATTCCATACTTCTTTTTGAAATCATATTTTTCTTTCTGAAGTACTTTTGGGGGGATTAATTAGTAAGTTTCTCAATGTATAAATGTTTAAGCTGTGTTATACATATTATTTGAGAATATTGTTATTTCACACTCTTAAAAATTAATTTTATAGTATGAAGATGAAAAGTTCTTGAAGAAAGTAAAATGCAAAGGAGTGAGGAGAGACAAAAGAACTAGAGCTAAATTTAAAAAGAAAGCTTTAGTTTTTTTATAGTGTTCAGAAATTATGGAAAATTTCAATTCAATTAAAATTCAAATTTACTAAAATAGACATTATATTTTCCAAATTAAAATTGACAGCCAAATCTGCCTTCTCATCTTTTCACTAAGTCTAATTCTAGATCCAACCAAGGGGAAATTTATGGTATCATGTTATGTATCTAGAAAAAATAGAAACTAAATTAATTTGGTATTAACATTTTTGTTTCTGTATTTTACTTTGGAATTTAGCTTTTTAAAAGAACTATGCTGGTTTCATCTATGTTTCTCTCAGGAGACACATTCCAGAACAACAAGAAATACTTTTTCCTAAAAAGAAAAACAAAGACCTCTTAGAAAGGGAAGACAACCAGTCTGATTCATCCTCCCTCAACACAAATAATGAATATTTTCTTATCTAGATAGTGTTTTTTTTTTTACTCAGTCTTGTACTACAAAGTATGGTTTTAGGTTAGGCACAAGTCAAAAACTCATTAAAATGCATGAACAAATAGAACAATATTGTCACATCAGACATTTTCTTCTCTATGAGTAAGCAAAATGAATAACTTCAGGAAGAAACACGTTTTCATCATTTTACATCATATTTTCTAAAATAGAACCCTAAATGCTCTGAAGTTTAATTTTTTTCTATCCATAGAGCATGTCACAATTGAAGTCATAACTAAAATCTACTTTTTTTAAATGTTTCTAATGGGAACTTTTCCTTAACTTTCTCTGTAAATTTTGTTTCCATTCAGACTCATATTGGTCTTCCAAAGATACTCTTGTAAAATTGATCTGAAAATTAAAGATAAATTACTAATAAAGTTAAAATTATTGTTCAATACTCAGGGTTATCAGTCATGCTAGAATATAATATGATAATGACAACAGGTACCTGTTGGAAACTAAATAAATTCAGATTGTGAAGAGATGGGATAGGACTTCTTGTCACATTATAGGATCTAGTTTTTACCACTACACTTACAGGATTAGCTCAAGCAGAGTTTATCATGGGAGCCCAGAGATGTGATTTTTATGTGCTTGGATGCCCTAATTTTTTATGAGAGTTCAGGTAATATGGGAGAAGATACTATACAGTTACCCCCTCCCCCACAGCCATCTTGCTATTAGCTAGCACATTAGTAGGGCTAATAGTAGCAAGTCCATGCACATGGTGAAATGTAGACAGGCATTAATGAACCAGCTCTAAGCCCTGGGGAATATAAGTACTCTCTTAAGAGTGCATTAAGCAAAAAGACTGAATTTTAAAAAATGGGAAAAGCATCTCCCTGTACTCAACAGAAATTTAATTATAACTCTAGCTATAAATCCTTGGCCAGTGAAATTTTTAATATACAAATTTAAAGAAAATAGGGATCTATATTTCCTTCTTCATAGAAAATAAAATCTGTGAAGTGAAGAATGAGAGTTAGGAAGAAATAACTATTAATAACAGAAAGTAATGATACCATTTTTCACAACATACTATAATCATATCTTTTTAAAATTTCTTCCTTATTTTTAAAATTTTGAAAGTATACATACATACATACATATATAGAATTATCCATAAATATTTTACTTGATGATACTACTTAAAATCATTGTTTAAAGGTTTCATCTATTTATAATTTATATCACCGAAAGAATTAACTTTCCTACTATAGAATTAGCTCCTAAAAATAGGAAAGAAAAAATAAATCAATACCCTTCCCAAATGAGAAGAGAAGAAGGCGGAATCTGCACACATACATTCAACCCCAATTCAAATGGCCATCATGCTTATGACAAACACTTAGCCTTACCACAATAAGAAAAATAAAACTTAAAACATCCTGAGACTTTTATCACCTTTCAGATTTGCAAAATTCTATATATTTAAAAATACACACACACTTGCACAAAGCTGTGGCAAATTGCATTCTTTTTTTTTTTTGAGGTACTGGGGATTGAACCCAGGGGCGTTCTACCTCCGCGCTACACCCCCGGCCCTATTTTTTTATACTTTATTTTGAAACCGGGTCTCACGAAGTTGCGTGAGGGCCTCACTAAGTAGAGAGTGAGGGAGAGAGAGAGAGAGAGAGAGAGCTGAGGCTGGCCGCAAATCCAAATCCTCCCGTCTCTGCCTCCCAAAGTACTGGGATTACAAGCGTGCACCACCACGCCCGGCCAAATTGCATTCTTAAATAGTGCTGAAGATATTGGAAATGATTTCAGCCTCTAAGGTCAGGAACTTGGCAATATCTATCAAAATTAAGTATATATTTAATCTTTGATCCAGAAGTCCCAGGTCAAGAAATCTGTTCCAAGGCACACTGGTGAAACCAAGAACTGTCACAAGTACAGACTATTCATTGGGCACTGTTTGTATTAGCAAAGACCTGAAGCAACACAGATGCCTGTCAATAGGGAATTAATTAATATTTGTAAAATATGTAATTAATGAAAAGAAAAGAGCAATTACTATGCAGCTTTCAAAATGAACAAGAAATATCCCTATATACTGCTATGCATTTCGTGTCATAATATATTGTTTAGTAGAAAAACAAAGTGAGTGGAGGAAATTTTGACTATGTTAAAATAAAAGAATGGTAGATTAAGACAAAAATAACTAAACAAAATATTTATTGCTTTTGGAGAGGTAGAGAAAACAGGGTGGTATGTAGTAGGATAGAAGCTATATTTCTTTAAATATACCTGGTTTCAATAATTTGAATTTAGAACCATATAAATGGTTTACATAATTATATAGCAAATTGAATTAAATAAGCAATCCCTAAGAAGTCAGAGTAAAATGAAGGAAATGAATTAATCTGTTTAATGAACTGATGATAAAAGTCAGAAAATATTTCAAATGATTTATAAGACAATTTGTTATACATTCCTTGTAGAATAACAACTAAGAACACTAAAGCATATTTGAATCATAAAGTTGTTCATGTATTTTGTTGTAATGTTGATACTGCATTAGTAGGCTCTAACTCTTATTTCCCTATCATGGAATAAAGCAACAGGGATTTATCTAATTTTTTCCCCTAGGAGAGCCTGAGATCTCTTCCTAAGAGAAACAAAAAAGTTGATATAATTTAATGGAACACAGTAGAACTTAAATTTTGAGAAGTCCCAATTTTTTAATCAAAGTGGTACAATTTTGTCATGTACTTCACATTTTTCATTACTATTGAAACAAAACAAGGAAGATAGGGGGCCAAATTAAGTTTTATATCCTATTAATCTTATTTTTACATTTTATTCTTATAAAATATAAATACAGAAAAATTCACACATATTTAATGGATAGTTTGATTAATTTTTTCTTCTCTATATACTCATGTATCCATCCCCCAGGTCAAGATATAAAATTATTCCAGTATTCTAATTACTCCCTTGTGTCCCACATGACCAATACCTTTGCCTGAAAGGTAACTGCCCTGTGATAGAGTAATAGATCTGTGTGTGTGTGTGTGTGTGTGTGTGTGTGTGTGTGTGTGTTTAAGATATAGCCAGGAGTGCCTCTACTTTATCACAAAACATTATATTTAGCTTTAGGAGATCTTATTAGGCAGTTTTCCAACATGGATGTATGTTTTATGGGGGACAGCAGAGTTTATTCCGGCCAAAATGAGGATGACCACCTGGTTTAAATACATGGATTTTCATTGCCCATAGGAAGTGCTCCCCAAATGGTGGGTTACAGCAAGCCAGTTGTTGCAGTAGCTTTGACCAATAAGAATAGCACAAGTCATTGATTGGTCATCTGTCACTTATGTTATACATTGCAGGTGAGAATTGTGATAAACAGGAACAGGGCATTACCTGGGTTATTTATTACTCTAGTGGTGTCATCTTGTGTACAAGGAACATTGTTGATCAGAGTGAAAAAAGGTAATCCACTTATGATGTTATCTAAGTTGGTATACATGAATTAAACATCACATTTTATCTCAGAAGCATGTATAAATATTGTGTGTCATTCAAAAAACATTCCTTGGAAGGGCCAAGAAATTAGACCTAACTTTTACCAGGTCCTTATTGTCCCTCCCTTATTGACACATAGTATTTTTACACATCTGCGAGGTACAATGTGATGTACTTTTTATGCTCTGATTAATTACATATGATACTTTCAGTGGCTTCAAATATTCACCAACAGCTGGACATGGTGGAGTACTTGGGAGGTTGAGACAGGAAGATCACAGGTTTGAAGATAGTTTCAGCAAGTAGTGAGACTCTCATCAACCTAGCAAGACCCTGTTTCAAAATAAAAATAAAATAGGGCTGGGATGTAGCTCAGAGTTAGAATGCCCCTGGGTTCAATCCCCAGTATGACACACACACAAAATACTCACCAACACTTGGTATTGTCAGGGTTTTAATTTAAAACATTCTTTTGCTAGGGTATATCACTGCAATTTTAATATACTTCCCTTTGGATAGTTATTGAACAATTTTCGATATCTTCTTTGTGAAGAAAATTTAAAATTTTTCCTATTTAAAAATTTGTTTTCCTTACCTCTAGATGGCTTGAAAGAATATAGTTTCTATTTTTATATGATAACTTTAAGGATTATCTTTATATATCTATACACTTCTGAATAACAGAAGTTCTTCATTTTAATAAAGACCAATTTACTATTTATATCCTTTATTGCTACTACTTTTTCTAATTTTGTTTAGGAGCTCTTTCAAGGTTCACTTCCAGTAACAGCTGAATAAGCTCCTACTAGATTCACTCATCAGCAGATAATAAACATAAACTCTGGACAGAACCTACACATACAAGCATGCACACACTTACACACACACACTTAACTGAAGGAACTGGAGTCAACTAAATCAGGTTAGTTCAGGAGGGGAATAAAACTTGGAAAAAGGAAACAGCTCTTTGTGATTTTCTTGTATCTATAACTTCTAGACTGAAGAACAACAAAAAGTGATAGAAAGCCTGGAGTCTTTATGACTCAAAAGAGTCAGAAGACGAAGTTGCCCACAAGTGAAGCGTACTTCACAGAAGTGGTTGGAAACAGGAAGTTCCAGAATCTGTATCTCAGTTCTTCTCAATTATCTGTCAAACCCTAAATAACACATATGAAAGGCAGACTGTGAAAAGTCAAGAATGTATGTTATAGTTCCTAGAACAATCACTATAAAACTAGTGCATAGGGGCATAGCTGAAAACCAATAAATTATAATGAAATCCTGAAGAATACATAATCTAAAAAAGATGGGAAAACAGTGCAAATAGAGAAGAGAAAGGACAAACAAAAGCAAATAGCTAAAGGATAGATCTTAGAGACAGGCCATAAATAGGTGGGAAAAATATTGTTGATATCCTAAGCCAATAAATGCCCTGTTGTCTGTATTAATGTCGGATTAAATAGACCACAAAACAATGAGTCAATGAGTTTGTGGGGCTATTTTATAATAAAAGGGAAAAGTGAAAAAAAACTTATAAAATCAGAAAACAATCTGAAGTGCATCTGCATATATGCCAGTAGCAGAGCTTCATAATACACTGAGTAAAAATTTACAGAATTATAATGAGAAATAGATAAATCCTCAATAATATTTGAAAACTTCAATGTCCCTTTTTATTAATTGATGGAATAAATAATTTTTATTTTAGAACATTATAGAACTGAATAATAGAAAGTCTTTCAAAAGCAGGTTGGACATTTGCCAAAAGACTTTTAAACTGGACCATGGAAACAGTCTCATCAATTGTAAAAGGATTTAAATCATTCACACTGTGAGCTCTTATGGTAATAAAATTAAATTAGTAATCAATAAACACACAGTTAAAACAGTAACTATTGTGAAAATTACATCCTTAAATGCCTTTATTAGAAAGTTAAAATGTATAAAATTAATAACCTAAGAATTTATCTCAAGAAGCTAGGAAAAACCCAGCAAAGTAATCCCAAAACAATTATAGACCCGGTCTGATATGAACTGAAACTCTGACATCTCCAAGAACCATGAGCAAATAAACCTTCCTTCTTCTAAGTAGGGTGGTCAGATTTTTTGGCTCACAGCACTGAGAATGCTGACCGAGACAATAATTCTGGTAAATATATTTGTAGATATTGATAGGTAATTGTAAAATTTATATCAAAATGCAAAGAACCAAGAATAGACAAAGCAAATTTGAAAAAAAAACTGTTTGAAAATTTACATATACTGACTTGAAGACAAGATAATAGCTTTGATAGTGAAATGGTTAAACTAAACTTCATCAAAATTAAAATGTCTATTCAACAAAAGATGTCACTATGAAGATAAATAGGTAAATCATTAGCTGAGAGAAAAAATATTTTCAAAACATGTATTTGACTAAGGATGGCTATCCATGCTATATCAAAAACTCACTCCTACATATCAATAGTAAAAATACAAGTCAATAAATATATGAGTACAATTTTGATAAGACATTTCACAATGTGAGATACACAAAGTGATAATACACATAAATGGAGTCAAATTCTTAGTCACCAAGGGAATACAAATGAAAAAACAGAAGATCATATCACAAATCCAATTGAATGGCTAAAATTGTTTTTAAAATAGAAAACTATAAATGTTGGATGGCACAATAGCCAAGTTATGAAACCAGCCTAGGTGTCCATCAACAGATGAATGGGTAAAAAAAATGTGGTATATATTCAAACTGGAGTTTTATTCATCCATAAAGAATAACAAGATTATGTAAGTTGCAGGAAAATGATGGAACAAGAGAGCATCATGTTAAGCAAAATAAGCCAGACTCAAAGCCAAGAGTTGTATGTTTTCTCTCATATACAGAAACTAGAAAGAAAATAGGGGAAAAAAAGAGAAGGGAATCTTATAAAAATATAAAAAAGAACATTAGGGTAGAGGAAAGGGATACAGAGGAGGGAGGAGAGGAAGGAAGGGAGGAAATGGGGAGTGAAATTGATCAAATTATATTATATGCACACAAATAAATATACTGAAATGAACTGACTATACTATTCTGTATATGATTCACTTATTTTTTAAAATTAAATCTTGTAGGGAAAGTGGAATATAAGCCTTCTTAATGGAAATGTAAAATAATAGAATCATATTGAACACAAACCCTAATACTTTTTAATAAAACTGATCATACTCTTAACTTATAGTCCAGCAATTCCAAGCCTAGACATTTAGCCTAGAGAAATAAGAAACATGTGCCCACAAAAAGATGTGTACAGTATGCTCACAGAAGCTTTATTTATAGTAACCAAAAATTGAAAAGAACTTATACTAGTCAAAAAGGAAATGAAAATCATAAAATTTTACTTGGAAAAATATGAAAGAACTACTTTTACCTTTAGTGAAATAAGTTACTCTCAAAGCTATATTCTATAGGAAACGGAATTACATCACATACATCTTTGCATAAGACTCACTTCCTACTTAAAGGAAAGAAGGTTTATTTGCTCATGGTATTTGGAGATGTCAGAGTTTCAGTCCATATCAGACTGGGTCTGTGGAGCTCAGGGCATGGCTGTAGGAAGCAAAGAGAAGGAGATAGCAAGGTCTCTGCTCTCACATTGTGGAGGCCAGAATCCAAAAATTGAGCAGGGGCAGAAGGGAACATATATAATCCCCAAGGCCAACCCCCAGGGACCCGTCCTCAGTTACCAATCCCTGACTCCAACATGGCTGCCTACCTATTCTCTATGATGTCTTGGAAGAACTTATAAACCCAAACCACTACAATTGTGTTTGGCATTTTGTTGAATTTATAGATCATTTTGGTGGGAATTGGTACTTTAATGATATTGAGTGTTCCAATCCAGGAATATTGTTTGCCTTTCTTTTTATTTAGGTTCTTTCAATGTCTGTCAGCAATATTTTGTAGGTTTATAGTTACATGTTTTGCATTATTTTAAAAAGTCTTTCCTAAATATTCTTTATCTTCTTGTAATATTTTAACTAGAATTGCTTTTTTACTTTTCTTTTCCTTTTTGATTCATTCCTTTATATAATCTTGTATCATGTAGCCTTGTTCAATTCACTGGTTATTTCCACTATATGTTTTGTGAATTTCTTCAACTTTTCTACTTAATCATCTGTGGGTAGAGTTCTACCCATTGTTTTGTAACCTTTATGCCAATTCTCTATCAATCTACCCATCCAACCAATGTCCAGGGTCTCCAGCACAATGTTAAATAAAAGGAGTAACAGCACCTAGCCTTGCCTTGTTTCTGATTTGGGGATAAAATAATTTGGTATTTTTTCATAAAGCCTAACCTTAAATTTGGGGTTTTCAAAAATAGACTTTATAAGGTTTAGGAAGTTTCAATTTATTAGCTTAGAATTTTTATATATCTAATTTATTAGCCATGATTAAGATATTCATTTTATTTTTTCTCCTTTATTCTATTAACATGGTAAATTGCATTGAATCATTTCCAATGTTGAATTTGAATTCTGGATATACATCATTTGATAATTGTGTACTAATGATTTTATGAAACACTGCTATTTAAATGTTAATATTTAGTTAAGGATTTTTTTTCTTTTATGTATAAGCATGCATTTACTTTTTAATGAAAAAAAAAAGATCTCCAACTGAAACCTTCCTAAATCTGAAATAATTGATAATTGCACAGAAAAAACATACATATATATGGTATTGGAAATGGAATCCAAGGATGTTCTACTTCTGAGATACACTCCTGGCTCTATTTTATATTTTATTTTGAAACAGGGTCCCACTAAGTTGCTAAGGCTGGCCTTGATTAAACTTGTGATCTTCCTGTCTCAGCCTCCCAAATACTGGGATTACAGGTGTGTGCCACCATACCTGGCTACACAGAAAATATCAATCAAATTGACTATATAAACATTCATATTTGAAAAAGTAAAAGGCAACACCTGTGGCAATTTTTTTTAATAAAAAGATCCTGACAAATAAAAATTTATCTTTGTATATGATCCATATATGTGTAAGGTGTTCATAGAAAATGGTGTGAAAATGAAGAAGAATTACCACAGCTATCTGTGAGCCATGCCTGGGAGTCAGGCAACGTTTCTAATCATTGCTATGTTAGCCTATCCAGTCCTTGCAACAACCCAGTATAACAGAAACATATATTTTTAAATGCACTATAAAACAACAAATGGTAGCACTCGATGCCCTAGAAATGTGGAGGAAAACATATGGAATTGTATTAAATGAGAGCCCAAAGCAGATGGAATGAAAGGGGGGGAGGGAGAAAATACAAAAGCAAGAGGCAGGGTATACAAGAAGCCAAAGAAATTTCAGAGCAGGAGGAAAACCTGGGCTCCGCAGGATGAAAATGAACAGCTGAGACAATTGCTCTTTTTCCCTTAGAAATTGCCAATAAACATGTTTACTTTAGAGAAACCTAAAGTAAAATTAGATGTCGCCCCTCACCTCTTGAATTGTTGACAATGAAAAAATATATATTTAACAGTGTTAGGAAAACACAGGGAAAAAGGAGCCCTCATTTATTCATAGGGCTAGTGTAGATTAGCAAAAACTTTAGATAATAATTGATAACATGGATCTGAAATAAATGTCTTATGTTCTCAAGTCAAATCAACTTAAATTTAACCTTATAGACATACTTAAAGAAGTTCTCAAACCATAGGGGAATAGTTACACCATTGCAATTATAGCCAATAAATTTTCTTGAAGATGGGACTAGTTTAATAGCAACACATTTTTTACAAATATACAGCCCATTAAATTTTGAGAAATTGTGCCTGATGAAATTTATAATTTGAACATAGATACTGAGCATTAAGAACAAGGTAAGAAAATTATAATAAATTTATTTCCGTTGCTCTGAAATGACAAAAATATAGTAATAAAAACAATAAAAAGACTGAGAACATGTATTGAATTATGGCAGGCATATGACATTATTCACTTACATAAACTTTACAATAATCATCTGCTCTTGGTACACACACCCCTAACTGTCCTATAAAATGAAAATTGGAGTTCTTCAGGATAACATAAATTTTGCATAAGTTGGATTAATAGAGAATTAAAAGCCAATGAAAATACAGGAAAATAAAGCCCAACATCTTAATCATTAATGATAAAACTTCTAGAGACACTCCAGGCTCAAAATAAATAAATGTAAAAAGAAGCAGGGAGCGCTTCAGAAATCTTACAGAAAGTAAAGAAAATAAGTAAAGAACAGCTGAGACAACTGGAAAACACACACACACACACACACACACACTCACGCACACACATCCTCACATTAAACTCTGGTGAGCTCCTTCCTCCTCCAACAGAACTCTTGGCTCTTGGAGTTTTCCTACCTTAGGTATTACAGATTTGAGGCTTAAAATAGGTAAAAGTGAAGAGTGTAAAAAGAAGTGGGAATAACTGACCTTCTACATATGGTAAACTGGTTTCCTCACATTGCTCCCTCAACTACAGTCAAAATATGTAAAATGTTTAATCCTGGGGGGAAAAAATCAAATCTGAGGACTCTCTTTCTCTATTCATCCTTGTTTAAAGAAAAGCAGGAACTGTCTAGAAAGACCAGGTGAGATAAATGTGACTGATTTTACCACAAGGTAAACTGCTCCTCGTTCTGCCAATTCGTAGATCTCCCAGTATAGCTCCTAGCTTCCAGCCCACACGGCCACGACCAAGCTTGCCATTTCTCAGAACAAGCCTCTTTTTTATGGAGCTCCAAACCTACAGCATTACTCCTTTGCTCTAAAACTAAGGTTCAGTCATGCATCAATTAACAACAGGGAGGCGGTCTGAGAAATGCTTTGTTCAGCACTTTTTATCATTGTATGAACATCATAGAGAGTACTTGAACTAAGACAGCTACAAGGTCACTGGGTGATATGAGATTATAGGATAATGGTCAGATGTGCGGTCCAGGGTTGACCAAATTTCTGGTAGGTGGTGCATGTAAAATGAAGTAAAGGAATGGGAATCAATAATCGCAACATGCCTGAGAAAAGCCTGGAGTGTGAAAGAAAAGGAGTGAGATGAAAACATTAGAAAAGAAGCCATGAAGGAAGGAATAGCCTGAAAGAAATGGAGATGATTCAGTGCAGAAACTAATTTTTAATACCACTGGCAAAGAATCATTGGGAGGCCATTAGGCTGAGAGGGCTCCAGTGTTCTGTGTTCCTATGTAAGCAAACCTGAAACCTGAGAGTAATTTAGCAAATCAAAACAGCCACATAACCTCTAAGTACTTAAAGTTTTGTTCCATCTTAGCCAATCAAATTCTCTATTGTGTGTCTGAAAACACTTAAGGAAGTTTTCTCATCTGTCCCTTCAGGGGAACCCTGAACCTCTTCCGGGTGGGTGCTGCCCAGTTCATGAATCACTGTTTGTTCCAATAAACTCTTTAGAATTCTTGTGTGTATAAATTTATCTTTTATAAAGACAACAAAACAATAAAAACAAAATACCGATTGGGATTCCCAGTAACAGTGAAAAATGATTGATTTCTTAAAGCACAGCAAACAAGATACTCTTGAAAAAGAAGAACCATAGGACCAGAAAGAATTACTCAAATTTAGAAGATATGGGAGATAAAAATATACAAATAAATAGAACTTCAGCAACATAATGCCAGCAATTTCTCTGACTGAAAACCCAATCAAGAAGTGAGAAGACTGAGAGGAGAAAATAAACATGTAAGTTCAATCAAATGCATGGTGGTGACTTTCAATTTGTAAGAGAAATAATACAGAAGAGAAGAAGGCATCAGACATACCAGTGGAATATTCCAAGAACTGAAAATGTATATCCACACCTGCATTCCAACACAAGGGCTCAGATTAGAGTCAAGAGGGTAAAGAAACAAAAACACGGACAATGACTTTACTGATGTCTTGACCTGGGACTTCCTAGGCTCCAGAATCATGAGGCATGAATTTCTATTATTTGTAAATTAAACAGTCTGTGGTATTCTGTGATAGCAACACAAAATGGGCTAAGAAAGTGGGCTTTACATACTCTACTAGAAGAACATTCTTTACATAGGAAAAAAAATCTTTTAGTTCGTAGCATAATGTTGAGCAGTCAGTGTAGTGCAGGATAAGAGAATCTATTTTAAACTAGCAATACCTTTTAAGCATATGACAAAGGCTATAAAAATCTAATAATAATTTCACTATAATGAGTATTTCTTTATAGGTTTTCAGATATTACAGCCCACCTAAAATCTATAGATGGAAAAATTCCTTATTCTTCAAGTCAAAAATATAAATATCATCAACTTTATCTAAATGTGCCATTGACAAATGTTAGGAGCTAAAAGGTAATGAGAAAAGGTAAGAGCAAGAAAAAAGGTATTGATAACCCTAACTTAAAAGGTGAAGAGTCTGTCTCTCTCTCTCTCTCTCTCTCTCTCTACTTAGTGAGGCCCTCCGCAACTTCGTGAGACCTGGTTTCAAAATAAAAAGTATAAAATAATAGGGCCGGGTGTGTAGTGCGGAGGTAGAACGCCCCTGGGTTCAATCCCCGGTACCGCAAAAAAAAAAAAAAAAATAAATAAAAAGGTGAAGAGTAAGAGTATTCAGTGTAAAGTTCAGGTTATAAGAAATATTTTAAAATTAATTATATAAACTATTAAATCATAAATGAAGACAGTGCTATAATTATATGATTAATTAAGGACTGGTATAGATAAGCTTAACCACTGTATATCATAACATAAATTCAACTTTGAAAATTTAGGAATTTGTGTCATAAGCATATTGTTAATAAATATGGAGAAATAGCGGAGCACAGTGGAGCATGCCTGTAAGTCCAGTAGTTATGAGGCTGAGACAAGAGGATTGCAGGTTCCAGGCTAGCCTCAGCAACTTAGACCCTGTTTCAAAATAAAAAGAAAAATAAAGGCCTGGGAGTCTAGCACAGAGGTAGAATGTCCCTGGGTTTTATATTTAGTATGATAAAAGAAAAAGAAAGAAGGAAGGAGGAAGGAAGGAAGGAAGGAAGGAAGGAAGGAAGTTATATTTACTTTATTTTTTTTCTGGTATTGGAGATTGAATACGGAGGCATTCTACCTCTGAGCTACAACCCTAACCTTATTTTATTTTTTATTTTTGAAACAGGGTGTCACTAAGTCGTTGAGAGACCTCATTAAATTGTTGAGACTGCTGGGATCCTCCTGTCTCAGCCTCCCAACTACGGGGATTATAGGTGTGTGCCACCACGCCGGCTATTTATTTTACTTCTATGATATAGGATTAGTGGTCCATAGAAAAAGCTGGGTTTATTGCTTTTTATTCCTATTAAAATATTTTTATTTGGCTTATGAAAATAAATACATAAAATGATTTGGGTAAGAATAAGTTTAATATTTTCAGTATAAAAAAAAGCAATCTTCTCTCTGATGGTAAAGGAGATTTTGTCTCTGGCAATAAGACTTGGTTCCAAGCTTGGCGAGGTCTTCATGGTATAGGTTAACAAGGAAGTTATGCCCCAGTATACTTGATCCTATTGAAGATCCTTTTGGTGTAATTTGGTATAAATCATCATCTTAATTCCACCTTGTGGACCTCGCCGGGCCCCTTGCGCGCAGGGTACCGGACCGCCCGCGCGCGCCCCACACCGGAAGCCCCCGGCCACCTCGCCGGGCCCCTTGCGTGCAGGGTACCGGACCGCCCGTGCGCGCCCCACCCCGGAAGCCCCCGGCCACCTCGCCGGGCCCCTTGCGTGCAGGGTACCGGACCGCCCGCGCGCCCCACCCCGGCAGCCCCCGGCCACCTCGCCGGGCCCCTTGTGCATCAGGTACCG
>PVJS01004471.1:0-20833 GCA_004027185.1 Glis glis
CTTTGATAAGTTTGTCTACATACATCATGTCCATTAAAGAGTTTCCTTCCCCCCCCCCAGTCTCCCTTAGTTAGGTCCCCTCCTTCATTCCACTAAGGTTTCTTCTCCTTTGTCTGGAATCCCTCCTATGTCCTAATTTCTCCCTAGCTTCTGCATATTAGGGAGAACATCTGACTTTTCACTTTTTGTGACTGACTAATCTTACTTAGCATAATGTTCTCCAGTTTCATCCATTTCCCTGCAAATGACATAATTTTGTTCTTCTTTATGACTAGTAAAATTCCATTATGTACAATATCCCATAGTTTTGTAATCCATTCATCTGTTGATGGACATCTTGGCTTGTTCCATAGCTTGACAATTGTGAATTGTGCAGCTATAAAAATAGATATGCATGCATTACTCTGCTAGTTTTCTTTTCTTTCTTTTGGGTAGATACCCAGGAATGGTATAGCTGGGTCATATGGTAGGTTCATTCCCATTCTTCTGAGGATCCTCCACACTGTTTTCCAAAGTGGTTGCACTAATTTGCAATCTCACCCACAATGTATTAGAGTTTCAACTTCTCCACATCCTTGCCAGCATTTGTTATTGCTTGTGTTTTTAATAATTGCCATTCTAATTGGGGTTAGGTGAAATCTCAGGGTAGTTTTTATTTGCATCTCTCTGATTTCTAATGATGTTGAGCATTCTTTCATACATTTATTTGCTATTTGTATTTCTTCTTTTGTAAAGTGTCTATTTAGTACATTTGCCCATTTTTGATTGGATTTATTTTTGGCAGTGAATTTCTTGAGCTGTCTGTATATTCTAGATGTTAGTCCCCTATCAGAGGAGTAGCTGACAGAAATCTTCTCTCATTCAGTTGGCTCTCTGTTGAGGTTCTTGATAGTTTCCTTTGCTGGGCAGGAGCTCTTCAGTTAATGCAATCCTTAGTATTGATCCACCTTTTAATTTCTTGTGCCTTTGGGGTCTTGTTGAGGAAGTTTTAACCCATGCCTATGTGTTGGAGTGTTGGTCCTATGCCCTTTTCAAGTATCTGCAAGGTCTCTGGTCTAATTTCCAGATCTTTGATCCATCTTGAATTGACTCTTGTGCAGGATGAGAAAGTGGTATTTATTTTCATTTTTCTGCATATGGGTAACAAGTTTAGCCAACACCATTTGTTAAAGAGGCCATCTTTTTTCCAGTGTACATTTTTGGCCCCTTTGTCAAAAATCAATTGGCTGAAAGTGGGCAGATTTGTTTCTGAGTCTTCTATTCTGTTCCATTGGCCTATATGTCTCCTTTTGTGCCGATACCATGCCATTTTTATTACTATGACTCTCTAGTATAGTTTGAAGTCAGGTATTGTGATACATCCTGCAGGGTTCTTGCTGAGAACCATTGTGGCTATTCTGGTTTTTTTGTTGTTCCAAGTGAGTTTAAGGACTGATTTTTCTATATCTGTGAAGAATGGCCTTGGTATTTTAATGGGAATTGCATTGAATCCATAGATAATTTTTTGGAAGAATGGTCATTTTGATAATATTTATTCTGCCAATCCAAGATCATGAGAGGTCCTTCCATCTTCTAAGATCTTCTTCAATTTCTTTTTTCAATGTTTTATAATTTTCATTGTAAAGGTCTTCTCCTTGGTTAGATTTATTCCCAAGTATTTTATTGTTTGGGGGATATGGTGAGTGGAAATGTTTTCTGAATTTCTTTTTCAGTGAATTTATGGTTGGCATACAGAAAAGTTTACGATTTTTTCAGATTGATTTTATATACAGACACTTTGCTGAATTTGTCTAAAAGCCTTTTGTTTGAGTTTATTGGGTCTTCTAAGTATAACATCATGTTATGGCAAATAGAGATAGTTTCAGTTTTCTTTTCCTATTTGTACTCTTTGATGTCCTTCTCTTGCCTTACTTCTCTGGCTAGAGCCTCAAGTACTATATTTAAAAGGAGTGGTGAGAGTGGACAACCTTGTCTTGTTCCTGTTTTTAAGGGGCACTCTTATAGTTTTTCCCCATTCAATATGAGGTTGGCTGTGGGCCTATTGTATATCATCTTTATGAAGTTGAGGTAAGTTCCTTCAATTCTGATTCTCTGCCGTGTTTTTAGCATGGATGAGTGTTGGATTTTGTTGAATGTTTTTCGCATCTATTGAAATGATCATGTGATTTTTGTCCTTAGTTCTGTTTATTTGGTGAATTACATGGAATGTTTTTTGTATGTTGAACCAGCCTTGCATCCCAGAGATGAAACTGACTTGGTTATGGTGTATAATTTTTTTATGTGATTTTGAATGCATGTTTCTAGTATTTTGTTTAGAAGTTTTGTGTCTAAGTTCATCAATGATATTGGTCTATAGTTTTCTTTTCTTATGCTGTCTTTATTCAGTTTTAGTATTAACATGATGTTGGCTTCATAGAATGTCTTTGGAAGAGTTTTGAAAAATAAACAAGATAGATAAGCCACTAGCCAACCTAACCAAAAGAATCAACCCCAAATTACTAAAATAAGAGATAAAAAAGGTGATATTACCACAGACACCATGGAAATCCTGAGGATTATCAGAAACTACTTTGAAAAACTATACTCCAACAGAATTGAAAACCTAGAAAAACTTGACAAATTTCTAGATACAACCTTCATAACTTGAATCAAGAAGATATAAAAAATTTAAAACAACCAATAGCAATCAAAGAAATTGAAGCAACAATAAAGAGCCTATCATCGCCAGGCGTGGTGGTGCACGCTTGTAATCCCAGTACTTGGGAGGTGGAGACCTGAGGATCTGGGTTCGCAGCCAGCCTCAGCTACTTAGTGAGGCCCTCTGCAACTTCGTGAGACCTGGTTTCAAAATAAAGGATAAATAATAGGGCCGGGGGTATAGCTCGAAGGTAGAATGCCCCTGGGTTCAATCCCCAGTACCACAAAAAAAAAAAGAAAAAAAAAGGAGCCTATCATCTAAGAGAAGCCCCAGTCCAGATGGTTTCCCAGCCCAATTTTATAAAACCTTTATAGAAGATTTGTAGTATTTTAAACATTTCCTAAAAGAACATTGCACATTGCCTCAGAAGTGACTTTCAGAGAGTTTAGTATTCTATATTGCCTGAAGTTTCATATCACAGTCAAAATTTCCTAGCATAACAGAAAGAATACTTGTCCCTTCAAAGTTGCTGCAAAAAAATTTTAAAGGATTCATGTGTATAGAAACCTTGTCTCACTTGTTCAAAGTTTAATTCTATGTGACAATAGTGTTTTTTTTGTCAAGAAAGAAATGTTTGCTAAAAAATGAATGAATAATCAATCAGCCAATTAATCAAGAAGATGTGTATATCAGTCTAAAATTCACAACATAATTTAAGTCTGAGGTCAAATATGTGAGCCTTGGGTACATAGATAAAAAAAAAAAACACATAAGAAAAGCAGGAGGAAAATCAGGAGTCAGCAAAATCCCAAAAGTCACGGGCATTTAGTCTTTTGAGAAGGAGGAGATGTTCAATTTTTTTGAGTGCTTCTGAGAGAACATGTAAGAAGAAGAGAAAAAAAGACGTATTGTTCTTTATAATAGAAGGTCAGTGGTGATATATACATGAACAGCTTCAGTGGAAAGCTGGGGGCATAAGTTCAGCAAAGAAAAGAAATTCAGAAAGTTGAAATGGGTTGTTGTCAACTATTAGTTTTATGTGAAAAGTGATGAAAAAATGGGGCAGTACCTGAAGGCAGCTACAGGTCAAGGGAGGTTTTTAAAAATATAGACTAGAGATAGAGAACATGTAGTAAATTAATAGAAATTATGTCCTGATTTTACTAGAAAGTATATCTTGATTTCATAATTATTTTTAATTCAAATAAGGTTGGAAGAAGTAATTTTAATAAATATTACTAATAAATGACATGAGATTTCTCTACTTTGTTATGAAAAAGAGAACCAAGAAGTGAATGAAGAGCAGGACTTGCCAGCCATGACAATAGATGGATTATGACAAAGACAAAACAAACATCATGGTGAAGACAGATAGTTAATGGACAAACTGGACTCTTTTTGGTTTTTATCTTACATAAAAACTGACTTGAAAACATTGGAAGCAACATGGTAATGGATTGGAGTGACCGATCTAAAAATATTTTCCCTCTACACGTGTTATCATACCTTATGTATCCTACTATAGCACCATGTGTAGATGACTGGTTAAAGAAAATGTAGTATATACACTCAATGGAATTTTACTCAGCCACAAAGAAGAACAAAATTAGGTCATTAGCAGGAAAATGGAAGAGCTACAGAATATTATGCTAAGTGAAACCAGCCATCCTCAGAAAGTCAAGTGATGTTTATTTCTCTCATATTTGGGTTAGTTTTGCAAATATCCAAGGCTAGGTTGGCCCAATCTGTGTGGCCTTTGGTGAGAGCCCCATTGGATATGTCACAACATGCAGATGACATTATGGCAGCAGCACATGAAATAGGGAGAGAGCAGTCACATGGTGAGACAGGAGACCAGTGGTGTTTAGAGGTCAGGTTGGTTCTATTTTATAACTTACTCTCACGGAACTAAGATCTCACAAGAACTTCATTGATTTCTTCTAAGGATGGCATCCTCAGTAAACTAACTAATTTCCACTAGGCCCTACCTCTTGAAGGCTACACCAACTCAACATAACCACACAGATGACCAATCCCCCAGCATAAGAACCCTTGGGGAACAGACATATGCAAATGATAGCAGAGGGAATGAATGAATCAAATTCAATAAAGTCCTAACCCAGGAACCAAGAAAGGATCAGATTTCAAAGGGGAGACTGTTCCTGGAAATTCTGTCTCAGTCTATCCATGATACTGGAAGCAGAATGGAAAAAAAAATTTTTTTTTTTTTTTGGCCGCTTTAGTGGTCATTCTGAACTAAGAACAGACTAGGGATATCACACTTTTGCTTACTCTGTTCTTTTACTTTGTTCAGCAGATAGAAAGTATGTGTGCTCTTGATAATGACAATAAATATAAAATCTTGATCACAGCAAGAGAGAAACTATAACTGATTGGCAAAGAATGTAGGAGAGAGCTTAGCCTAGGGACTAGTAATGAGCAGGTGGTTTGTGTAGGTGGTTTTGGTATTTGGTTTAGAATATACTTGGACTCCTGGGATTCAAAGATATGAATGCCCTTAGGAGAGACTGCATGAAATTTAGCCACCAACCTAACTTAGGTGCTTATTTATCATTTTGACAGATTATAGCCATTTTAAATCGAAAGTATACATTGTCCTTTAGTATCTATAATCTAAATATGACTTGGTTATAAATAGTAAACAGAATAGATGGCTTAAAGATACAGCTATTTCAAGTTCTAGAGAAAAACATAATTAATTTTTTCATAATCTTCCAGTTTTCATTGTAGCAATGTGTGTGTTTAGTGATTCATAATAAAGTTGCCTGCATTTCCATCCAAAAGTTTAACTTCCAAATCTACAGGGAGTTTTCAGTAACAGTTTTTAGTAAAATCCTAATTCTCCAGTGATTATAAACTGTTATGGAATGTTGGTGCTGTCTTGGGATTTGGGGCTCTGAGAAGCAATTAAGATTGCATTTTAAAAATAAATTGTATCAAAGAAGTGGGGTTAGAAAAATGGTCCTAACTAACATAAGATTAATCATGGCAGGTTGGTGAGGAAGGCTTATATTAAACATCAGCAACAAATGGTAGCTTAAGATATTTTAAAAGCAAGCCTACTTTTTCCTACATACAGAATATATTTGATAGATTCACCTAAGAATACAAAACTAGTGAATTTCTCTCTGGCCTTATCATTGAGCAACAAGAAAGGAGTGAATTTACATTTACATAAGAGACAATATAAAATCTTCTTGTTATTTTCCTGTTTTTCATATCACAGTAACTTATTCTTTGATCTTAGTTACACAATAGCCTTATATTGTCATTAGTTTCTTTTAATAAGTGCCTCTCCACATATGGAAAATTGAGTCCAAATGTTTAGAGTCATATTTATTCATGTATAAGCCTCCAAAGACTAAATTGCTTCCTGTTTTCAGGAACTAGTTTCCTGGAATATGTCACAGATAAGTAAGTAACAACTTTCAGGACATACAATACTAATACAGGACATAGCAACAACAGTCCACTTGTTCATTTTCATCTTGAGAGCTATGAAGTTAGTGAGGCAGGGCAGAGGACCTGGGGGCAGGAAGGTGAGAGACTGGTGCGCTCCAGGAAATCACCAGCCCATGAGATAACAATTCAAATTAAGGACCAAAATTGTGCAAAAGTCATTGGTTCCCCAAACCTAATTCTGACCAATCATAAAAGGGCAGATAGAAATCCTCAGTAAGGTTTAAAAGCCTACTTCCCAAGAGCTTGGGAGGTTACTATCTTTTCAGGATCCCCCTGTTGTTGGGGGGTGGAGCTTCCTTTGTCTTCCATCTTTCCTTGACTTAAACTTTCATATTTCTAAAGCTTTCGCTGGTCCTTGGACTTCATTTGTTGAAATCCACTGGACAAGAACCCTGTAAGAGGAGATACTCCCATTTCAGTCTTGGTGTGTTTGCTGGGAAAGATGGAAAAACAAAACAAAATAAAACACCTTTTCTTCTGGGGCTTCTGCCATGTGTTCTTACAGGCTCATATCAGGCACTTTAATCCCATGCGGTTTATAGTTAGACTTAGTCTGTGCTGTGCCTCTTAAAATAAGAGTCAGCATGGCACAGTGGCTGGGATACCCACATAAGTAAGAGGAAGTAAACAGTGGAGAAAACCAAAGAGACAGTGCTGCTTGCTGCTTGCTGATGCTGCAGCTGCAGCTGCTGTTGCTGCCCCCTTTGCCATTACTGGGGCAGTTGGCATAAAGATTTCCTCTGACTAAAAGCTTATAGGTGGCACTGGAATCACATAATTCTGTGGCACTGAGGGCACCAGGCAACACACTACCCTGCTTGCAGATGCATTGATGCCACAGTTGCAAGGGGAACAGTCAGCATAAAGGTTGTGACCTAATTTCTTATGCAGGACACCGAAAACTGAGGCATGCACAAAGACAGGAATTCAACTGGGAGGTCCGCAGTCCCATGAGAAAAATGCAAGGGGTTTTCTCCATGGCCAGCATGCAGATACAGCTGTGCGAGGGAGTCAGATCGTCTGCGGGTCACTATCGAGACTCCACCTCTGGTCCTAGCTGCAGTCAGAAAGCCATTTCTAACAGCTAACTTGCATATAAATAGATGGCTGCAGCAGAAGGTCTTGAAAGCCTAGAGAGCTAATCAGCTGAGGGGAAAAACCACTGCTTGGTTCACCTGGGCTTTCTAAATATTTGGGATAGCTACCATTGGCCCGTTTCTGGCCATTTGGGGGATTTTAAACCTCAACCCCACATGGTATGGTGGGAAAGAGAACAAAGAAAAGCTCTCTACCACCCCAAATTTAATAAGAATGAGAAGATAGGTGTCTGCTTTAAAGCCACCCCTCTGGTTCCATCAACATGCCGACTCTGGGAGGGGTAAACTACCCCTTCCATGGTGTGACTAATAACATTTCAAACCTAGACCTTAGCTGCTGCTGGTCAAACTCACAAAGAACTTCTCTTTGGGGTAGATAATATTTAAATGTTTCTTGTAAAGGCTTGTAAGATAATTCTACTTTCTAATGTGGTTTGTTCTCTTACACTCTGAAAGCAAATTCCAGGATTCTAAAGCTCTGTATTCTAACCCCCCACCCCCCCGGAAAGAAGAAAAAAAAAACAAGAATCTTCTTACACAAGCACCTATACAAATCACAGCAAAATAGGGCTTTTTACTACAGGAACTATGACCATTTCATTGTTTGAGCTCATAGATTTTTACAAATTCACCCATATTTAAACACATGTATTTTCTGTTCTGATTTATTTTTGTTTTGTTTAACTAGAGGCTTTCTGTGTCTCTATCTTTTTGTGTGGTTTTTTTCTCTCCTTTCTTTACTCATTAGGTATTCAAGAGTTAATTCTCTGTTTGGTATCCTAAGAATGGGGATAGAGAGGTGGTGATGATATGTTTGCCTGCCATGGGAGACTAAGTGGCCACCTGAATCAATTTGATTCAGTCACCCATGACTAGCAGACTGTCCATGGCCAACTGCACAGGTTTTCCCCATTTCTGTATTGTACAATAAAATCTATGACAGGATATGTTTTGGTTTCTGGAAGCTCTAGATCTGGCTTTACTCTGGGCAATAATATCTATAACTCTCTTTTTCCCTACCCATTGATGTTGTTTGTTCTGCTATGTGTGTAATGTGTCTGTATATTATATACATGGTACCACAATCGGCATATTAATAAATGAGTGCTCATGAAATTAAAAAATAAAATGGCATTGTTTTGGGTCTTTATTAAAAGACAACAATGTTTGCTGGAAATAAGCTTTCAGGTCAATGTATAATTTTGTATACATTTCTTTGATGGGAACAACTATCTATTCTTTTACCTGAGTACCCTAAAAATTTATAGACAATGATAAGACTGATAAAACACTCCTTAACAATATTTAGCTGATAGAATTGGATGGAGATTTTCAAACCTTCTAAAAATCAGGCCAAATTTTATTGGTCCAGATGCTGATGTCAAGAACTGGGCTATACATCCTGAGTTTCGTTCCCTTACTGGCCATCGTTCTATAAAAAATTGAACACAAATAGACTAAGGATACTTACCTCTGACAACAAAGGGAAGTCATGAGCAGGCAGCGATACATGCTACAGCTATTCTGGCACAAGCCAGCAGTTGGAAACAGATGCTGGCCTCATGTCTCACTGACAACCCCCACAGATGCATCACAGGTGTATCTGGTGGTTGCAACTAGGTGCCAGCTATATGTCACACTGGTCAACATGGATAAGTCCAGTAGATACACCCTGCTGATGGCCACACATGAACAGTCACCAGGTTTGCCATCCCAGGGAATGCCCTGGGACCAATTTGACAGTGAGAGAGATTAAAGGATGTTTAATTTCTCCTCTGTCTCTCAGATGAGAAACAGCCCATCTTCCAAGCTTTCCAGCACCCCGTTATACAGAACTGGGGATTCATTGACCCCCAGACACTAAAGAAAAATGCTTAGTCTTTTCCTGTGCCTGGGTTTGTTTGTATGGATTAAGAGACAGAGAGGATGGTCACCAGAGGGAAATGTAAACAATAACACTATTTTGCAGCTGGATTTGTTTTGAAGGAGGGAAGAAAAATCCAAATATCCAAAATCCTTACTATGCCAGTAAGGTAAATCAGGTGTGACCCTTCTGACGACACTGACAGATGAATATTTACCATACCACCAGAGCCCAAAAAGACAAAAGAAACTCAATAAATATTTGTAGGCATGAAGGGATATTATAATAAAGAAAGTTAAAAGAAAGAGGGAAATGCTTTTAGGTGGAAAAGGTTATTGCGTGGCAAGATTTTTGTTCAAAATGATTGAATTATCCCATAATGGAAAAGAAATATGAGAACAAAAATCAGAGAGCTAAGCAAGTCACAGAGGGTTTGAAGAGTTGCAAGTGATTTGTAAAGGATAAGATATATAAAAGAAAGTATAAATGTGTAATAAGTTTGGTTACAATAAAAAGGAATTATTTAAAAGGTTTTCTAAGTTACATTAAATGCATTGATTCTATGTTTAAAACCATTTAGTTTTCTTAAGATGTTGATCTGTCTTTGGTAAAATTTTACATAAAGAAGCCTAGAGAGCAAATTTTTACATTTTATCAAAATAATTTCCTGTGTTTCCTGCTGTAAAACAATAATGTTTTAGGTATTTGTGTTCCCAAAATGTACAGGACTTCTAAAATACAAAATATAAGAAGACACTTTACTAAACTAATGGCATCTAAACAAAATATAATAGTGATATGATTTCCATGTTTATATATATATATATATATATATTCCTAATTGAACTATAATCATCTTCTTTAGGCAAAGATATAAATGGTATTTGTTTTGGTCTTGATAATTCTGTTTTGTGTTTTTCTTATGAAACTATGTAACTGTTGTTTGTTCATGTTTAACAGAAGTACAATACCCAAACAGTGTTTTAAGATAATAGTCATCACCTGCAAGACAGCTTAAAAGGATTGGTGAAACTGACCTGGGTTTTCAACAACTGAGACTCATGGTCTATTGCAAATGGGTTGGCTACCTGGCCTCCAATTTAAAATGCTAACAGGTGGATAGCCCAAGGTAAAGAGTTATGAAAAAAAATATTATGATAATATATCTAGATTACTGTATAATGTACTAACATATCTGTTTTTCATGTAGATCTTCATCAAACCACCATAAATGACTTTAAACCAAGATAACCAGGCTCCTTCAACCCTTCCACTACAGATGAAGAATCCCTTCTTCCATGGCCCTCTAGATCATCCCCTGAGACCCTAAACTGAAATACTCCAACAACACCCCCTATTGTCTCAAAGAATTTAGAGTAGTTATCGCTCCATTTCTCTAACATCAGTTAGAATCACTTCATCAGAGAGATGGACATGAGGTAGGGCAGGAGACCTGGGAGCAGGAAGGTGAGAGACTGATGAGTGCCAGGAAATCACCACCAGCCCACGAGATAACAATTCAAAAAAAGGATCAAAATTGTTCAAAAGTCATTGGTTCCCCAAAACCCAATTCTGACCAAACATACAATCATAAAAGGGCAGATAGGAACCCTCAGTAAGGTTTAAAATCCCACTTCCCAAGAGTTTTCCAGGATCCCCCTTATGGGGGGAGCTTCTTTGGTCTTCTATCTTTCCCTGACTTAAAATAAACTTTCATATTTCTAAACACTTCACTAGTTCTTGGACTTCATTAATCAAAATCCACTGGACAAGAATCCTATAAGAGGAGACACTTCTGTTTTATTAGGATTTGGTAAATGATGTTTGTCTCACGCTGAAAAAAGTATCTATTCTTTTAGGCTGCTTTTCATCATGTAGTGCTATGTATTCATATGAACCTTACTGTAAAAAAAACTCATAATCTAGTACACTCAGACCTTCTTGATATATTAGTTGTTTTTATTCTTGTTCTTGTATTTTAGAGATTGTTATTTTCTTCACTGTTTAATTTTTTAATATGTTTTCAATGAGTTTTAAGGAAATGAATTAGAAATGAAATAAAAACAATACAAATATTAATTATAGGCCTTAAATTTAACTTTTGTATATGAAAAACTTGTGGTATTATATTGTAAATAATTAAACATTTAATTATGTGTCAATATATCAATACATTAATAGATTTTAAAGTAATCAGTCATAGACAACACTTTGTGAACTTCATTTTGATTATAGAATGATTTCTTTCAAGTATGATATTTAACACTTTGGATGCATATGAAGAAGGAAACACCCAGAGACAAAATATGTCTTTTCTTTCAGAAACAGTTAAGGCTCTTTCATCTTCATAAGCTCTCTTTAATTTCTCATGAACAATCTGGAGCCCTTTAACTACTGCTTTTCCAGTTTAGTTTCATAACTCAGCTTTGGGGTGTTGACACTTTATTTTGAGTCAGCAGATGTTCATTTGATTTTCCTTCCCTATTCCAGTGCTCCATCGTCCTTCTTTATAATATAAAGACCCGGCTCATTCTTCACCTGTCATATTATGTGATTCCTTGCCCACTCCTTCTCCCTATCTCTGAATTGCAGTGCCCTCATTGTTTCCTGCCTATCATGCTGCCCTAATTTTTAACAGCTTATTTTACTGTCCTGTTTCTTTGGATTCAAATCCTTTTGTCCTTCATCCATCTTTCATTTGAAGGTATAGGTGCATGGATAAATTTATTTGGGGATCAAAAATAGAAAGGAACCTGAAATGCTTACAAGGACACAAGGTAATACAAGATAATGTGTACCTTCCTTCTATGTGCTAACACTTCTCTGATTTTATTATTTTAACAAAGCACACTAATCTTAAGGTACAGTGTTTTTAGAAATATTTAGAATATGATAGGAAACTCTGATGTACAAAGAGAATAGAACAAAGATATGCTTCTCAACTTTGTTATAGGCCAAAAGGCCACAGTTTCAAGGAATTGATTCACTATGTTTTCCATTATTTCCTGAAGCTAACTCAGGTCAATTGAATGCAAATGCTGTAAACACAACTTTTAAAGAATTCATGGGTAGGTGTCTTAAATATATACATATCAATACATATCATATATACACATATGTGTCAAGATTTAAAAAATATGAAATGACTTTAAACAAAATGTTAAATTTTATTTGTAAGGAAACTTCTGGTAGAGAGAAGTGTGAATGTGTTGAATTTAAATTGTACAATTTTAAATCTAAAATTTACATTTGGTAAGGCTAGTGGTTATTTGATCACATATGGAAATATCATGTTTCTAAGCAGGAAACTGATTTTTTCCAAGTTCCATGTAAAAATTACTGCAAAAACTAGGGCTTTAGATTTTAGAGCATTCTGACTCCAGAATGGATTCTTTGTAATAAAGCACTTGGTTGTACTTTACTCTCCATATATGTGATTCACATCCCTGAACACAAATAATTAATGTTAATATCACAGTCAATGTGAGCATTTCATTTGGTTCTGCATTAAATTTATTAAATTTTCATATTTGGGTTGACATTTTTGAGCAGCGATCTACTTAGTGAAATGTTTTATTATACTGACATGATCTTACCCAATATTCCAAACTGTTCTGTAAACTTCTGTAAAGAGGCAGTGTCTTGATCAGCATTCTCACTGTTATAATCCAAAAGACCTGATTATACAATTTAGAGGGAGAAAGATTATTTGCTCACAGTGAGATTCTGGGTTAAGTCCATGTGAGGCCAGGGTCTGTATCTCAGGGCATGGCAGTGGGAAGCAGAGAGAGATAGAGAGCCTGCAAAGCTCCATTCTCATGTCCTGGAGGCTGAAAACAAAGAGAGAGAGGGGAGAGAAAGAGAGAGAGAGAGACAGAGACAGAGAGATCAAGCAATCAAGGGGATTCAAAAAACAAGCACAATCCCTAAGGCTACAGCCCCAGAGATCCACCTTCTCTAGCCACACCCCACCAGCCTAGGTAACCACCCAGATAAATCCATTTATCTACTGATGAGATTACAACCCTTGTGACTCAATTACATCAACTCTGAACACCAATAAATTAACTCTTCAGGGAAATTCTATATTTAACTATAAGAGACAGGTAGGAGGTATTAAGGTCCTGCAGCTCTATGGTCTCTGTATAGTGGACCACTGTAGCACTACAGCAGCCACAGACAACACCCAAACATATAGATATGTCTGTGTTCCGATTAGATTATAGACACTAAAATTTTAACTTCATGTCATTTTTATGTGTCACAAAATATTATTCTCCTTTTTCATGTACCATTTGAAAACACAGAATTATTCTTAGCCTGTGTACTGTGCAAAGGTAGGCTAGAGATCAGATTGATCCAAAGTTCTGCTTTTTTCTGTGTGAAAAGTAATCATAATATTGGAGAATACAGGGGATTGTGGTTAGAAAACTCAATAGAGTCTTCGGTTAAAAATAAGATTTTTTTTTAGATTCAAGGCTTATTTTGTTCTTTACAAGTCTGCAGAGCATGGATAAGGAAGCCTCACTCATTAAGCATCAAGGATGTCCCAGGCATTCTTTAGATATCTCGCAGGCAGGTGAGCAGACATGATTGCCATGATATATGGGGTGGGAAGGGATAATCATACAGCTAATGGAAATACGTGAACTAATGCTGTGGTTTGGATGTTCCCTTCAAAATGTGTGTTGGAATGTAATTGTCACTGTGATGGTACTGGGAAGTGGGACCTTACAGAGGTGATTAAATCATAAGTCACCATCCTCATTAATGAATTAATGTTCTTATCTCACGAGTTTAGTTGTAGAAGGGGTGGCTTTGTTATAAAATTTACCTCTCCTGCATGTGTCTCTTGTTCCTCTCTCTCATCTCATGTAATGCACTCCCCTATATGCTAAGAAGCACCAAGAACTCCTTTACCAGATATAGCCCTTTGATCTTGGACTTCCCAGCCTCCAGAAATGCAAGGAATAATGTTTTTCTTTATAAATTTATAGCCTTTGATATTATGTTATAGCAACAGAAAATATACTGAAGACAACCAACTCATTCAGGAACACACAGCTATTAGGTGGTTGACCCCTGGGTTCTAATCCACGTCTGTTGGATTCCGAAGCCAGGGTTCTTTCTTTCCACTTAACCATATTATAAGAGTTCATGTTAAATAAATAAAATGTATGCAGTGTGATTCCCAAGTAATGTAGGATACTCCTTCAAACAAGCTGAGATGGATTGGTGGTGACAGCATTTCAGATATCATTATGCAGAAAAGGCTGATGAGAAATTCCCCTGGAAAGAAGATAAAAGCTCAGGGAAAGGGATGAAAGTACAAGCTTATCCAAATCTACTCAATAAAACTTGATTTGCCCTTTTATGTTGAAGCAGCTGAGGGCGAGGGCCACAGGGTGGTCTGAGTGCAAAACTACCACTTACCCCAAATGAAAAGCAGTTTTTAGAACGAAGGAATCCTTTACACTTCTATCAGGTCTTGTCTATGAAAGCAGAAATTGCTGTTTTAGGAAACTAGCAAAAACTTGCATTTCCTTAGTTTTGCTGGCTTTGCAAAACACTCTGCACAGCTGTACTCAAATCCATTAGCTCAACCTTTCAGAAAATTCTCTCACAGAAATTGCTTAGAGGTACATAGGCTGACAGTTGCTATGTGTTTTGAGAGCTTTACCTGTCGGAAGCCGGCTCAGCATTCTTTTGCTTAATTGGTCTGTAGAGACTGGTCATTTTAGAGAGAGAAGTTCCACACCTCAGAGAGAATGACATCTACCTCAGCTCCTCATCAGCTAATTTAGAGAAGAGGAATACACCAGCTCTGGGGGACATTTACCCTCCATCCTATGTAGAGACAGGGTGGGAAACTGCAGAAAGAACATCAAGCAATGTAAAATTAGAAGGAAACTGGGAATAGAGAAAAACAGTTTTCAAAGAATATAAAGTCCATTGATTCAAAAATCTAGGCAGTCCCCCTCTGAAATATCCAAATTTTAAGATTCAAAACCGAATATCTGGTTTTGACTGCAAATTAATGAATAGTGACATTTCACATTTAGTTATAGTGTTATCTATCACACAGGGTGAATTTCCTAAGATCAATGAATTTTAGTAGTGAAAAGTAATCAAATGGATAGAGCAACTTGGACCTTGGATCACAAGGGTATGCCAGATATTTCTCTCGGGAGCAGAGAAGCAAACTGTATTCTTATCCCCTAGTAATTTATTAACATGGTATTTAGCTTCATGGGTAAAAGCTTTAGCTTGGTACAAAACAATACTAAGTCAGGTACCTCTTATGCCACCTCCTAACAATGTAACTTTGGGCAATTTAGCCAAGTTATCCTTCTATTTCTTAACCTAAAAACCAGATTCAATTGAACTGTCTTTTATCCTTATCCTTAAGGCTTTAAAAATGTAACATTTAAATCTTACTATTTTGAAATAAAAGTAAGAGAATCTTTAAAGCATCCTGGTGGCAAATCATTAAGATATGCCAAGATGACTGATACAATTATAATTTCTCTTGAAAGTTATAAAAAGCTCCTATCACTCACTAGATTAACGAGTCCAGAAATCATTACATTAGTCTCTCTTATCTCACAAGGAGCACTATCTTTGAAAAGTAAGATCAATATGAATTATAACTTTCATAAAAGTAAATACCAACGAGAGCTGTGCAAAATGTGTGAGAAATTGTTTTCTTCAATTCTCAAAATATCATAAATGCAAGTTAGAGCCTTATATGGACACTTAGAGAAATAAGGCATAGGTTTCATAAATTGAGCTGGAACCATTAAAAATTGAAAGAGCCAGATATATTTATAAAATTATAGCACATAAGAGAATAATGATGACCATCATTTCAGATTAATCATGTTGCAAAAGCTAATGTAATATAATAGAGCAAATATGAAATGGAAAATTGAGGACATGCTCTATTAAACTAGACATTTGAGGATAAAAGGAAGAACACACTGCTTAGAAAAGTAGCTGGAGTATTGCTTAATTAGCATGTAAGCTTCATTATATTTTGTCAGTTTATAAACAAGGATCATTTATAGTTATTAAATAATATTCTATTGTTTGATATCAATTATTATGGAAAACATATGCATATTTGTTTACCTGATGCAAGGTGGCCTGAACTTTTCTAATATAAAATAAGGTAACAACACTAAAATAAACAATTTTAAAGAAAATGCTATTTTTCTTAATCATTTACTAAATGGTTCCAATTAGGAGTTCTTAAATTAGTGGTAGAGCATGTTAATAGTCATTATATTTCGATTGACATATATAAAGCCATTAGTCCTCTCAAAGCAAAAATTGTACAGGACAAAGTGAAAGAGACAGGGAAGATTTTAATCAAATTATTGCAATGCAGGGTGGAGAGAGGTAGATCCCAGGACATTTGTATTTGCTATTGGCCTTAGCAAGAGGAAAAGTAAGCATTCTTGTATCTTTATAACTGCAGGTAATTTTCCAAACCAGAAAAAAAGCATCTACTGAAGTTAGGCTCCTCCTCCTCCCACAAAGACTGGGAAGTAGAGATGGCACCTTCCTTGAGCATTTCAAAGGAATGAGTCCAAGGTTCTTGGGAAAAACAGTGAACTTGGCAAGAGGCTGTTTATAATGATTTATATCTCAAAGAAGCAAAGATAGAATTTACAGCTGCAAGTGACCTAAAGTAAACAGTCAAAGGAAAGGGAGTCAAGAGCCAGAGTCAGGAAGACGACCCTCCTGAAGCTTACAAGCTGAGGGGAATGTGAAGCTCTCCTTCATACTCGGCATAGTAAGGAAGTGACAATTTCTTCTTCAAGAATCCCTTTTTACTCAAAAGTTCGGTATGCTGTTAAGAAAGGTCCCAAAAGTTGACAGAAACCTTGAGAACACATTAGAGAAGGAAGGCAGGCCAAAGGATAGATGCAAAGAAGGCTAGGCAGGGTCCCAGGGTGGACATGGCCTACAGAGCTCAGTTGTGATTAGGAAAGACACTAGTAGCTCAGCAAATTAGAGTAACTCATAACTAAGAAGATAAAATAACAGTTGAGAGGCAGTAGGTAAAGCATAGATAGATAAATGTGGAAATAGAAGATCAGAAAGTAATATACAGAACCATTCAATAATCTACAAAAATCATTCCAATGATTTTCAGGTTTTAATAATGGTAGCTATTACTAAAATGTCTGTGTCCTTGTAGAAATTCTATGAACCACACTAATACATGGGGTTGCCAAAACCTTAAGGTATCATTTACTCACTGAGAGGCATTAAATCCTGTAGTGACTGAAATGTCACTTTTGCGAGTATTTCTTTGTGGGCTTGGCAAAGGCTAGTCACCACCATGACTCCCCTATGCCCCAACCTTGTTTAAAGAGTCTGAGAGCTAGTCTATGAAAGAAGGGGCCTTGTACCATATGATCCCTCTGTCAAAAGGCTTATCCTACAGTGAATTAGTCTCCAAAACTGGCTACACATCAGAATAACATTTGGAATTTGTAGTGACACAGAACTCTAAGCCTTATCTCAGATGCCTGACTTAGGATGTCTTGGTATAAGGCCAAAGTGTTACTTACATTTTCCAAATATCCCCTGGTGAAGCTAGCCAAGTCACATGTCACAATCCACAAGTAGGAACCACTCAGGATAGCAGCCCACCCAACTCTGAGTCATGAAAAAGGAAGTTTCCAAGACTAAGGCTTGGTTATTGGAAGGAGATATTTCCTATACCCAAACCAAATTCCCTTAAGACACTTGAAATTCTGACACTAAGTGAGCTCACCATTAGGATTTCAGCAATACTATCTTCTAACAATTAGTATGTGATGAATCATTAAAAGAATGTCAGAAATCCTTTGAAAAGATGCTCAAGGCATACTACAATCTCTTTTCTTCCCTTCACCTTAGTTGATCCCTGAGTTGTAGATAAGTGGTAGAGTGTCTACCATCCTTGAGACTCTGGGTTCAATGCCAAGAGCCAAAAAATAATAAAATGAAGATATTTTGAAAAAAATTGCTCTAATGAGCACTATGTAAAATGGTAGAGGAGTTCCAGGATAAGTAAAAAAGAAACAAATTTATTTTCTGCATGACTCCTCAGAGTCTTTAAAATTAAAATGAGCAGTGTGAATTTCTAGATGAAGTCAAGTAGTGTTCCCAAATGTATTTGAACACAGACTTTTTTTTTTACATATTGCCTCATGATCTCATGGAACTAGAGTTGTTCAGAACACATGTGAATTAGTTTTTCAAAAAATAATTAGAAGATGCATAGAACATGCCATTTTAGTTAATACATATCCATGCAGTAATCATCTTCCAGAAATTTTCTACATGCTTAATTTTCTAGAGGAAGAGCAAACTATACACTAGGAAAGAAAAGATTCTATTCAGTTAATTAAACAATAAATAAGTTATTTAAAAAGGAAAAATGAAACAGGAAAGGGTTAGCTTGATTACCCTGTGCCTTTAAATTCAATGAACTGTTGAGGACTGACTGTGCACTATTTTCTGCTCTGAAGCAGCATCTATTCCAAGATCAAGAGTTGAAGCAATAATCACGCTCACCCCTTCCCTGAGGAAAACCCCAATAGCTAATGCAAACTATGCTGGGTTTTACTTGGAGGCAGTTTTATGTGCAATGTATTTGGAAATATAGTTTTCTTTGTCTTTTATAACTTTGAAGAACCCTAGAAGATGATAAACTGCACATATTTTTTTCATGAAGGGACTAGAAACAAATTGACTTCAATATATTTTACACACTTAGTAGCATAGAAATAAAGATAATACATATGTAAGCAAAAAATATGCCTGCCTAAAGGGCCGGAGGGTACTTTACATCTCAGAATGGTTCTTTGAAGCATCAGCTTATTTATTTCATTCACCTGCCTCTTAACTCCCAGTGAACCAAATAATGCTACGTTTCTACCTCATGGCTCTAATTCTTCAGAGAGCTTACAATGAGTCATACCATGCTTTACTGCCTCAGTCCATTCAGATTGCTACACTAAAGCCCAAAGACTGGATGTCTTATAAAGACAGAAATAGATTTCCTTTTTTGTGGTGGTGAGGGATAACCAGAGAGTGAACTCAGGGGCATTTTATCTTCCATCTACACCCCTAGTCCTGTTTTATTTTGAAATGGGGTCTTGCTAAGTTGTTGAGGCTGGCCTCAAACTTATGACCTTCCTGTCCCAGCCTTCCAAGGATATTGGGATTACAGGTATGTTCTACCACTACCAGCTAAAGAACAGAAATAAAATTCCTCCAGTTTTGAAGGGTGGAAGCCTGACCATCAGGGACATGGTCAAGTTTTGGTGAGGGTTCTCCTTTGGGCTACAGATCACCATCATCCTGTTGTATACTCCTATGGTGGAAAGAAGACAGAGTGTTTGCTGGGATATCTGTGATAAAGGCAGTCATCTTTCCATAAAGGCTCCACGATCAGTATCTAATCACCTTCTAAACTTTCCATTTCCAAATAACATTTTTTGAGGGTTAGGAATTCAGTATATAAATTAGATGAGACATTAAGTCCATTTCAATTACTAAATTTCAAATCTCTAAAATAATGACACTGGAGCCGGGCATGGTGGTGCACACTTGTAATCCCAGTACTTTGGGAGGCGGAGACCAGAGGATCTGGGTTCGCGGCCAGCCTCAGCTCTCTCTCTCTCTCTCTCTCTCTCTCTCACTCTCTCCCTGTCTCTCTCTCTCTCTCTCTCTCTCTACTTAGTGAGGCCCTCCGCAACTTCGTGAGACCCGGTTTCAAAATAAAGTATAAAAAATAGGGCCGGGGATGTAGCGCGGAGGTAGAATGCCCTTGGGTTCAATCCCCGGTACTGCCAAAAAAAAAAAAATAATGACACTGGATACCCAAGATATTTGTTTTATGAACAGAAACGAAACTACACAGCTTATAAAAGGGGATGTGATAAACTCATCATAAAATTTTACATACTTAATATGGGGAGAAAAATAAAACAGAAATAAAAACAGTAAATTTGTAGTCAATACACATTAAAAGCAAACATTATCATTAAATCTATTACATTCCAAGACTTGATCAACCCTGTGGATTATACAACTTTGGGAATGTTGCATGAAATAATCTGAAGTGAAAATTGAAAGATGAACAGGATTGAGAGGATGAATATTTTAATCAGGGAGAGTATGTGTTAAATATTGGAGACAAATGGTATGTCAGAATGAATAAAGGAAGACTAAAAATTGCAAGAAGGTCTAGGACTGAATTTTTATATGCATCTACATCGAATGGTTGAAAACTATGTATGTTTATCCCATAAAGGAAACAAAATATACAACTAAGAGGGCTCTAGTATGTGCAAAACCACAACTGAAAACTAGAATTAAACTGAAATATACAGAATGATAATAAAAAAATAAGGAAGACATTGTGTGTCAAAAGCAAATAATATCAAAAATAAATTTTGTTTATATTTTGAATAACAGAACAATTTCTATTTCCTTGCTTCTTTTGTTAAACAATTCTTTGATGAAGCATAATTTCATGTCCTTTGCTAAGGAATGCTGAGTGCAACAAAAAATAACTCAAATGCTTACAGCAAGAAATATTTCTTCCTACGTGTGACACCATACCTCTTTTGCTCAGCTTTCCATTACTATAAGAAAATATCTGAGATAATCCACTTAAATAGAGGAAGGTTTACGCCAGGCATGGTGGCGCACACTTGTAATTCCAGTACTTTGGGAGGCAGAGAC
>PVJS01004471.1:20933-39284 GCA_004027185.1 Glis glis
TGGGTTCGCGGCCAGCCTCAGCTCTCTCCCTGTCTCTCTCTCTCTCTCTCTCTCTCTCTACTTAGTGAGGCTTCCGTAACTTCATGAGACCCGGTTTCAAAATAAAGCCTAAAAAATAGGGCCGGGGGTGCAGCACGGAGGTAGAATGCCACTGGGTTCTATCCCCGGTCCGCAAAAAAAAAAAAAAAAAGAGGAAGGTTTATTTTGGCTCATGATTTCAGAAATTTTATTACATAGTTGGTAGGACCTGTTGTGTTTTTGGCCTGTGGGGAGGCTGCATATCATGATAGAATCAAGTGTAGAATCTGTTCACCTCATGGCATCTGGGAAGCAAAGAGAGGAAAATGATGGGTGGAAATCCAAATATCCCCTTCAAAGGCATGCCCCAAATGACCTATCTTCCTTCCACTAGGCCCTGCCTCCTACAGGTTGAAGCACCTACCAACAGTGCCACAGGGTGGAGACCAAGTCTTCAACACATGGTCCTTTGGGAGACATGTATCCAAACCACAGTAACAACTAAACAGGGTAATCTTTGTATCTCCTTTTAAGACCTTCATCATCTTTTTTGGCTTATCACTCAAACCAATTTTGTCATAATATTAATCCAATTATTTTTCAACCCTTTAATACTCACCTCAAAAACCTTCAATTCAATCTCTAAATCCCTCACAATATCATCAATTTTCACTTTATGACACCACTAAGGCTTTTGTCAATGTATGCTTCTTTTCTTCTTCAGTGACTACCCTGTGTCTCATCAATAGGTTTTTTCAGTTGATCTTGTTGTGAAAATAACAACTGACTTCTCATGAAGGAGTAAAAGTAGAAAATTTATTCACTAATTTAATTAATATTTACAGGGTGACTACTAGACACCGAGGTAAACAGGATGTGTGAAGACAATTCTGTCCTCTCATGAATTGACCCTGGAATAGGAAATTGATTATAAAATAGTAAATAGACAAATGTTAAATATAATTATTACAAGTTCTAGGAAAAGCTAAAATAGGGTAATGAGATAGAATTACTTATCGAGCCTAATTTCGATAGTGGTAGAGAACGGCTACTCTGAGGAAATAATATTTGGGTGGTTAGAACAAGCCAAAAGAGATTAAAGCAAAAAAGATGCTGCGATTGCAGCTTCCTAGTTCCATCGTAAAAAGTTTCTATGATACTAATGAACATGATGATGACGATGACAAAGAAGACAGAAGACTAAAATACATTTCATGAAATTATACCAACTCCTGTGTGTGCATTTTCTTTTTATACTTTGAAAAACCCTGGTAAGTATGTGCTGTTAATACCCCCACTCTATATGAGATCAAGGAAGTTGGTGGAGTTAGTAATTAACAAAGTTACATAATTAGGGAATGAGAGAACTCAGACATTACCCAGAGCTGCCTAATGTAAAACCCTGTATTCTTAGATATTGTAATCCCAAGAATTTATTGCTACATAAAGAATTACTTCTCAGTCTATGAATATTCCTGGAATACTACTATCTTTTTCTATCCTTAGTAAGTTTTGTTTGATAGGTTAAAGAAAGTGGAAATTTATTCAATTATTTGCCTTTTAAATTTAATCTGTAGATAGAGAAAATATAAACCAGAATAATGTTTAAAGGCCTTCTCTTCATTAGGTCTCTTCATTAGGTCATGTTTCCTTGACCAATTAAATATTTTAAAAATGCTTCAATCATTCATTTTTTTAATTGACACAAAATGTAATTAGAAGAATGTAGAGGATACTAGTTCTGCTGACAAGTTACATTTGCCATTCACAATGTGTGGTGGCTGTAGGGTGATTGAAAACTTCTGTCAGAGAAACTAGTAAACATATTCTGGAAAACACTTTTCAGTTTGCTTTTTTCTTACACTGAAAACTGACTGTTTATGGCAACTTCTGCCTCAGGGCTGTGTGGAGCAGTTGTGTTCATTGATTAAAGAAACTGAAGACATATCAAGACAGAGCGAAACACAAATAAGGGCTTTCAAAGGCATCTAATGATGAGATTTCTTCAGGGCACACACAGTATCTTAAGCTTCTAAACTTCCCATAAAAGTGTCTTTAAATAACCTCAACTCCATTTAATTTTTAGAAGGCATAATCACTCTTTGCAAGCTGCAATAAAATGGAAGTGTTTCCGACCTATATTGAATAGAAAATATCCCAGTAAGAGTAAAGCAAAGATTTTAGTTTTACAGATACATATAAATTGAAATGCCTTTATTTTGTGTAACACTAGAGATGTCTAAATTGGCTCATTATTTAAAAATGTTTCACATACATTTCAAGCCTTAAAAATCTTCATTCAAAAACTTAGTGAGATACCCAACCTACCCTAGTGCTAGTGTCATGTCTGAAAAAACATTACTTCATCAGCCCTATTACCACTGATGATGTGAATTGTGATGTGTACTGATAGGACAGATGACTTTAGGATTAACTTTATATCTTTAGTTCATTTGTTCATATACATTATTAGTGCCCTCTTTATGTCATTATGCTGATAAACTTTGAAATATTTTCTGATCACAGTCTTATTTGACCAAGCAAGGAGATACTCACTTTGTACCTGTTACAAAAGAAAAAAAAAGTATGAATTATATATCATGCATATCTGACTCCTATGGTGGTCCTTAATTACAGCTTTGAAGAGGAATTGTAATTCAAAGTCATATGCATCTTTTATACATAGATGCATTTCTTTCACAAGATGCCATAAAGTAACACGATTGTAGAATGTTGACCTTCAGGTGTGAGAGGGGTCTTTAGAGAACATTTGCATAAACTGACTTTCTTTCATTCCTTCTTGTACAACAAAACTAAATCAAGACTCATTAGGTAACTCATCCGTGGTGCGCACTGGTTAGCTGATGTCAGGTAGTAGTAAAAGCAGCAACCTGATGCACAAGTTTCATCTTATAAGCAATGTCAGGAGGCAGTGATTTGGAGGGAGGTCAATTCTTAAAAGTCTAGGCAAACAAATGACATCGATAAGATTGTGATTTATAAATACTATACAAAGCAGTGATATTTTCCAAAAATCATAAATAGTATAGCTATTTCTATAGTATAGTATTTCTATAGTATAGCTATAGTATAGTATTTCTATAGTATAGCTGTTTTATGGGTTGTTTACACTTCTGGTGACTTAAATGGTTTACATGATGCTAAGTAAGGCAGTTTAGTTTCTCTAGGAGAAACTAAATTCTCGTGATATTTTTTATAAACATTTTCCGTTTCTATAATGAAATACTTCAGACTGAGTAATGTATAAAGAATAGAAATTTATTTGGTTCATGGCTACGGAGCCTGGGATGTTCAAGGACATCGTGCCATCATTTGCTCGGCCTCTGGTGAGTCTTTTTACTGCATCATAACATGGCAGAAGGCACCGCATGGCAAGACAGAGCAAGTGTCTTACCTCCAGGTTCCTCCTCTTCTTACCAAGACACTAAAGCCATCATAGAGGGAGAGGTCTCACTCTCATGATTTTATCTAATTCTGATTACCACCAAGTCTATACTTCCAACCATTTACATATGAACTTGGAAATTAAATTTCCAACTCAGGAATTTGGGGAGAACATATTCACACCACAACAGATACTAAGTGTTCTGGGTAGGGTGCACACTAGAGTACACAGTGGAAGGTAAGAAAGAAAGCAAAAGTGGACAAGAATGATAGTGGAATCATCTTCAAAGTATCTTACCCTTTGTCAATATGGCCTTCTAGAGTCGCTTCACTTCTCAGTTCCCATCACAGAGGGTAAGGGAAGAGGAGCCCTTACTTTCTCTTGTATCAGAAGTGGCATTTACCTCTTCTTGTTATCAGGGACAATTACTTCTGCCACAATAATAACCATTTTTCATACTTACTGGGTTTTTTTATATAAAGCACATAACAGTGACAAGGTGATAGCTAGAACTTGTATTTCAATGGGACTCACTCAGAGAGCTCAGAAAGGCTCATGGCCTTGATTCTCATTGCTGTAGGGAGAAAGCTTAGAACTAGATTCTCTGTATCTTCCATCAACTGGCACATCTCTGATTTTGAAAATTTCTTTATGATCTAAAATTTATCATTGTAAATCAAATACTCCATCTTACTCTTTAAACCCTTTTGTTTTTCTAGTTATGTAAAAGATCTAGTATGGCATCACGTAAGGCCATAAAGGGCACCCCAACTATGGTAAAATAAATAAAATATTCCTATCTAGCATTTTGTACTTCTCATAATCTAAAATAATTAACTTGTTAATTGCCAGATTTTCCCTTAAACTAGGTGTCCACTAGATATAACCTTATACAAGTTATAATGTGTCTTAACTTTGACAATACTTTCCTTTTTCCAAAAAGATTTATTTGATTTAGATGATTCATTCATGGTGGATTTCCACTGGGATCATACTATTTATTGGAAATATGCTACTATATCTCTATTTATTCATCTAAAAGATGTGATAAATGATATCCATCTTACAAATGAAATAAGCTATGTGAATTACAAAATATAGTGCTTTTGTATTAAGTAGTAAAAACATTAGCTTACATTATTCTTTTTTCATTACATATGCATTTACTAATAACAATAAAAATGGTTTGAATTACCAGAATATTGAGAGATAAAAGAACACAAAAAGGTGGAAAAGAGAAAATAAAGGAAAAAGGGAGAAATGAAATTATTGATTTCTCTGTCAACTAAAATATGGTTTTCTTAAATTTGGTGCAAAGTCATTTTCTATACTGGTCAGACCAACACAAACTTATTACTTAATAATTCATACAGCTCTTTTGTATTTAAATATACTTATCATTTGCAAAATGATGATGAATTAATATAAAGTATTAAGATTATTGAATAAAATATGTTTTAGAAGGACAAATGGTTTCAAAATGTCAGATGCAGTCTATAGATCAATATGAATGCTGAGAATGAAATCATCTATAATATATTTCAGCTTCTTTTTTAAGGAATCTCAGGTGATAATTTGTGGGAGGTAGCACCATCAGAAATTTAATAGTAGTCATTTATGTTAAAAGAAAGGATTTATGATAGGTATATTTTTATTCGTGAAATAAGATAAATTGGAATTATCCATCATTACTGTCTAGAAGAGTTTAGTTTATTATAATTTATTTTATAGAGTATTCTGTAGGAAATAGAGTTGTCTAGCTAACATTTTATTATTAGATTCATGTCATTTTTATTCCATAAGGATCAGCTGCCAAAAACTTAATGTTATGAGAGATTCAGAATCCATTAAGAAAGAACTTTTAATATTTGCTACTATTTTAAAATCAAATTATAAATATCATTTCATAAAATACATATCTGAGTTGTTTTCCTTAGTATTATGAGTAACTTCATAATACAAAATATCAACATCCTAAAGTGTTTTTAATTCATTTAAACTAGCTTTTAAAAATATCTATAATGTACCTGCAATTGTGATAGGAACTGTGAATAAACAGTAATGAAAAGTAGAAATTAATTAATATTTAACCATAAGACTATATTCTAGAAGAATTTATTATAGTTATCCAGAAAAATAAAAAAACAAAGTACATACAGACACACCTACACACACAGACACACACACATACACACACATACACACACACAAACACACTTCATATGTGGCATGAATCTAATAATAAAATGTTAGCTAGCCAACTCAAGATATGTGCCATATGCAATGAACTAAGAACTATCCTGATTCTTCTCACGTAAGGCTTATTCTTCCAAAAAGAGAGAAGGTAGAGATGGTCATTTTGAGCAGAAGCATAGCAACGTGGAAAAATGTTTACAGCAGCATAATTCACAATAGCCAAATTATCGAACCAGCCTAGCTGTCCTTCAGCAGATGAATGGATTATGAAACTGTGGTATATACACAGGATGGAATTTTACTCAGCCAAAAAGAAAAAAAAATTGTGTCATTTGCAGGAAAATGGATGGAACTAGAGAATATTATGGTAAGTGAGATTAATCAGTCTCAGAAAGTGAAGGATGGTCATATGTTTTCTCTTATATGTGAAAGCTAGAGAGAAATTGTGAAACAAAAGGGACTTCAGATAGAGGAGAGAGAACGGTAGAATAGAGAAAGGGGATTTGGAGAGAAAAATGGGGAGGGGAAAGGGGAAAATTGATGAAGGAAACAGTTCATATAATGCTATGATCATATATGATATTATCAATTCCAATCTGAATAACGTACAGGGAGGGGAAGGGAAGTGGGTGGATCTGGAGGGAAACACCAAATGTTGTGTGCTTGCATGTTTCTATCATTCTGAACATTGTTTTGATATAGAATTACAATGCATCAATAAAATTATATAAAATTGTGGAAGCCAATGAAATACTTTAAGAGATGAAAGAGATTTCACCTAGCTAAAGCTAATGCTTACTTTAGACACAAAAGAAATATGATCTGAAAATATCAGTGGTTAGAACAGAGCTGGGGGGCCTCATTGCCATGGTGTGACTTGCTTATTGAGTTCTATTATCTGTAAATGGAAATATTATGAAACTCACTAGATTGTTCTGAGAATGAAATTGGGATGCTATATTTAATTTATACCAGAATGTGGTACATATCACTAACACTTGCGTAATAAATGCTAGCACAATTTACCCAGTTGTAAATTAAAGATGGCTTCTAGTTAAGAGCCATTGTTTTAGGAAAATGCATGAGAAATCATTAGTGCTAAAATATGGTGGTAGAGGATGTTCACAGAGACAAATTTAGAAGCTATTGATAAAGTTTTGGTGAGTAATAATTTAAAATAAAAATAATACTGCTATAGTATAGATAAAGATATAATGTATTCGAGAGATGTGTGGGAAGAATTGATGGGAACAGAAAGAAAAATAATACTCATTTTAGGCCAAGTTAATGACAATGTTCTTTAAGACTAAATATTTGATGGTAATAGCCATACTATTACCTTATCAATACTTTAAAATTATTTTAAATGCCTAAATGTTTTCCTTTATTAAGAACAATCCACAGACCCACTGAAATAGGATATATTAACTCCATTCTAAAAGTACAGAAATAAATATTAATGAGGCAGTAAATGGTGGAACCAGAATTCAAATACCAGTTTGTCATGTATTTAGATCCTAAATTTCTTTTTTTTTTTTTTTTTGTGGTACTGGGGATTGAACCCAGGGGCGTTCTACCTCCGCGCTACGCCCCCGGCCCTATTTTTTATACTTTATTTTGAACCTGGGTCTCACGAAGTTGCGGAGGGCCTCACTAAGGAGAGAGAGAGAGAGAGAGAGAGAGAGAGAGAGAGAGAGAGAGCGCTGAGGCTGGTAGAAAACCCGGGTCCTCCGGCGTCCACCACCACGCCTGGCTTCTAAATTTCTAACTCCCATTTTTCTGTCTCTTGATGACATGGATATCATTTGTTTTTGTTTTGTTTTGTCTTTACAACTAACAAAATTTGAAGACTAAAAAATTCAGGTTCTAACTTCTGTCTCCAATTCACTGATCAATAAAATTTTATTTAATCAGGTTACATTTCCATAGTCTAACATTTGTACACAAATATATTTAAAAATATAGAATGTGGCCAAAATCCTCATCTAGTCAAAGAAGTTTTTGTTTATTTTTGGCCTATATAGTGATCATTTTTTTCCCTTGTGGATTGTTTCCTTATGGACGTATTTGACTGGTTTGTGCTTTTACTCTTACTGTAGTCTTATCATTTTTCTTCTTTATAAGATTTATAGAGTCTTCAAAACACTGACAGTCTTCAATAGGTGACCTTCCCTCTGATGGGCATTGCCCTGAAACTTTCCTGGCATCCCCTGGCATCTTGGAGAACTTGACAACTTCAGAAGCAGTTATGTGGCATGCCAGTCATGATTCATTTGGCCGGAAATTCTTGTGTCAGATGTGATTAGGTACAAGAGGGCAAAAATCCTCTGCCTCTACAGTTTCTGCTATGGTATATTAACTGAAGAGCAAAAATGTCAATAAATTATGTGACACATCTATTTTTATATTTTGTCAAATTAGAATAATACAGACCTTTTATATGTGATTAATAGAAATAAGTTCTTAGGAATATTTTAACTTGAATTCCCCTTGATTTTGGTTTGCTCACAGAGCATAGTATTTGTGTTATCTTGTAGCGGCATGGCGCATCCTGATAGTATACTGAATTCAGTATGTGCATGGACCATTAACATACACTGAAAATATAACAGAAGACTCAAAGAGGAATAGACACGCTAAGAAGTGTTCACCCATTCTATGAGAGAAGACAGATTATTATATTCTGATTCAATAGAAGCCATTGGAGTCAGTATGTTGATTTTCAGTAATTTGCATATATCACATGCACAGTCTGAGCATCTTTGATTCTCACCACATGTATTTGTACACAACACCCCTTCTTCCCCACGCCCACATCACTCCCCCCACAACAACTCTAGATTCTCAAGACAGATACAGAGACTAGGATTTTTTTTTTTTTTGCGGTACCAGGGATTGAACACAGGGGCGTCCTACCTCCGCGCTATGCCCCCGGCCCTATTTTTTATACTTTATTTTGAAACCGGGTCTCACGAAGTTGCAGAGGGCCTCACTAAGGAGAGAGAGAGAGAGAGAGAGAGAGAGAGAGAGAGAGGGAGAGAGAGAGCAAGAGAGCTGAGGCTGGCCGCGAACCCAGATCCTCTGGTCTCCGCCTCCCAAAGTACTGGGATTACAAGCGTGTGCCACCATGCCCGGCTAGAGACTAGGATTTTGAAAACGGAACTCACAGCAGACAGCATGAAAAAAAAACTTATTAAAATAATTTGTATAAGTGACAATGACTTTCATGAACTTTTCATTCTTTGCTATTCCACTGTGAGGTCATATTCTTTTGGTGACTTCCTGCCCCTTCTCTTCTTCCTTGGGAGGGGATCTGAATCGAAATGCCCCCCCCATAGTGGAATATGAAGTAGCTGACAGTCACTGAAGTAAGCTTCCTACCCTGGAGGCTGAGCAAAAGATGGAAACTAGAGCTAGGTGTGAAGTGAGCAGGTAGAGTAATAGTACTTCAAGAGGAGAATAGACCAGAGGATCTCACTGTAGGGAGAAGAGTCAGCATCAATAGAGTGGGGATCAGAGATGCAAAGTCATGCAAGTCATAGAGCCCATCAACTATAGATGAGAGCACAATCCATTTCTCTCCCTTGTCTCTCCCACTCTGCTTTTTCCATCTCCTTCTATCCTTTTGAGTGGAAATATAGCATTGTGATTTAGACCATACAACTTCAGAACAAAAGTATTTGTATTTATATTCCATCGCCACTTCTCCTTTTTTTGTATGTGTGTGGTTCCAGGGATTGAACCCAGAGGCATTCTACCTCTGAGCTACACCCCCAGCCCTAATTTTTCAAGTTTTACTTTGAAACAGGTTCTCCCTAGGTTGATGAAAGTCTCACTACATGCTGAGGCTGTCCTCAAACCTGTAAACCTCCTGTCTCAGCCTCCCAAGTACTGGGATTACAGGCATGCACCACCATGCCCTGCTCCAGTGTCACTTCTTATTGATTTGGGGTAACATATTACCTCTCTTTACCTCAGTTTTCTCACTCATAAAATGGATAAATTGATACTATTTCACTCATTAAGTTTTTGCTGTGATTAAATGAGTCAATGTGAGTAAAATATGTAAAACAGTACTTGGCAATAATAAACATTATAAAAATAAATATTGCAATTATGATAATTGATTCATGTTGTTTTTCCATTTGTTTGTCCAGGTTTTGATTTTTATCCTCCTCTGCATGTTTGGGATTACAAAGTATTCATTAGAAGTCTTCTCAAATCTGCTACTAACACAGTCATCTTAGGTGGAAAGTAATCTTGGCTTGGATAACTTAAGACAATTGACCCCCAAAATAATGGATTCCCCAGGACTGCAAGTCATGTATCTGTGAGAAGCCCTAGAAAAATTCCCATAAGTTGTAATTTCAAAGGCCATGGAATTTGGAAATCTTCTCTCTCACAACATCTCACCTTTGTATCTGAAACTTCTATCACTAAAGCTATTTTTGGAACACATGGGGTAACCATTTAGTTTTTCACCAAACTGGAGCACTCTGGTGAATAAAAAGGTACATTGTTAATATTTATACTGTCACAACTGTGACTATCAACTTTCCTACTTTTATGGTGAGAAGTCACCCTGGGATTAAGTCCCTCTCTCCAGATGTACCTGTTAAAACATCAATAGAGTACCCGTAGGGAGGGGTAACTGAATTAGCTCACTTGTCCACACAAACCATCAGATTGAATTGTCAGTGAGCAGAGCCTGAAAGAAATGGAATATAGAACAGGTTAGTCTTATTTTGTTAAAAATAAAAAAAAGTGGTAAGTTCAGTTAAGGTGTTTATGTGAGAGATCCTAAAATAAAGGCTACTGTCAGGAATTATGATACAGAGAAGAAGGTACGAGAATAATCTTGAAATCAGAGAGTCTGAAATCATTCTTCCACCACTTCACAGTGGAGCCCAGAGCAGACCCTGGCTTTGGCTAGTAGCTCACACACCAAGACTTGTCTGTGAAGCTAGGCCTCTCCTGAAAGTATACTTTCAGACTTCTACCTCTCAGACTCAGCATTTGAATGAGGTTTATTTTTTTCTAAGTGGGTTAACCAATTTGTATTTTATACAACACCTTTTAGGTCAGGTCTGAGGAGCTCAAATTGCTTTCCTCATTTAAACTGCCTTCAGGCATGTACTCATATGTATTTCCTGATAAACTTACATTTCCTGTAGCCTTATTTAAAGGTAAAAAACATTAAAGAACTTTGTGTAAAATAATGATGAATTATAAAAATAAGAAAAGAATTCTGCTCTGCATATTTTACTTGAAACTGGAATTAGACAATCTGAGTACTAATCATTCCAAATTAGGAAAATGAAAAGTGAGATAACACAAATGTGACAAGGAGGAGAGAGTGACAGAACTTGGTATATTTCCTAAACTACTGGCCTTATGTCTTCTAAGAGCTCTAGAAAAAAAATGTACCACACCAGTTAAATAGTTGAGGAGCATGTTATTCAGAACTACTGTAACCGGGGAGAGAGACTGAATTCAACTCCATGGAAACAAACACCAGGATGATTTTTAAGAACTAAGTGAACTATTGGAAAATTCCTGGACTCTATGAAGGAAAAAGCAAGGTGACGTGTTTATGCCATTTGTGTTTGCTAATTGTCTGTTATTGAGGTTAGGCTCCTGTCCTTCCATATGGAATCGGAAAAATCTTGCCAAGTTTCTTTTGATAACTACATGTCAAAGGGTTGACTCCCTACTTCTTGCAAATGACATTTGTGGGTTTTAATAGAGTTACATCCCCCAAAAGCAGAGAAATAATTTTTAATTGCAAGTTTTCTAAAGTAAATTTTATAAGTAAAGGGAGAGCAGAGGCCCTTAGTCATGACCTGTCTAATGTTTATTCAAGCTGATGGCAATATTAAGTCCTTCCTGGTCAGCCCTGGTTGAAGTATTTTTAAACAATAAACTAAGTGTGTATAGGTCAACATTGCCTCTCCTTTCTTCTCTTATAGACGGGACAAGTAGAAGGTCAGGATGATTAACAAATGTTAATAATTCTCTAATCACTACTTAATTAAGGAACTATTTGTATTCTTATACTATTTTAACTATATCCACCTTTGGGGACTATGTTCTCAAAAAACTTCTTTTTACAATCTCCCCTGAGTCAATCTCTTGTTCACCCTGACTATATTCAACTGTATCCTTTATACTTTATTAAAAGGATAGCTGTGTTGCTGAAATATATATGAAAAGTAAAACACACTATAGCAAATCTCTTATGATAAAACATTTTTAGAAAAACATAACAGACAAATATTTATAATTAGAATTAAAAAAATATAGCTCAATAAAAAGATAACCTAGCATACCTATTCACAAAGGGATCTCAGACATAAATTGGTCTATTTTTCTGTATCTGTGTAAGTTTGACTCTAACCTTGGTTTAATTTTAATTTTGAGACTTTAGAAGAGAATGTTATGTCTCAACCATGTGTTGTCAAATTGCAAAAACCTTAGATATTCTGAAACCTGATATTGTATTTTACATTAATCAATGTCCCAGTTTCACTTAGTCATATTTAATAAAAGCACCTGAGGCGCTTCACCTCAAGTGCAAAGTCTCAGACACAAGTGCCCGCACTTTGTATTTTTATCCAGAGAGATGTCAAATATTTATTGAATACTTATCCTGTTTCCAGAACTGGTATAGGCCATTAGGAGACCTCAAATAATGACAAATCTCTATCTTATACTGATCTTTCCTTAAAAGCATTTAATTGCACGTGAAACTTAAAACTTATACTCACTTCTTTAAGGATTATTGTGTACTTAACTATAAAATCAGATGATGGGGTGGATGTAGTAGGGAGTAAAATATGAAAGGCTTACACTTTACATGGGTCTATAGGATAAAGGAAAGATTAGGCCCCCCAAATAATATATAAAATTTGGACTCAATAAATTATTTGGCTTCTACTATCAATAAATCATTGTACCAGGAACAGAAGGCATGAATATGAATCTGATTCCCATCTGCGAGAATATTTTAATCTGAAAACAAATACTTTGCAATACTATGATAATCATAGTAAGAGACATATAGGGAACATGGTCTTTGCATACAGAATAGAGACATCTGTATTTGAGAGTAGAAAACTATGAGAAAAACTTCTATTGCATTAATACTTCTAGTAAATTTTAAAGGCTACAATATTTTCTAGGTGACAGAAACAAGCATAAGTAAAGGAATTCAAATTTGAAATGGCACAACTTGGAAACAATGAGTCTCATCTAAGAATCTGCCTTTGTGCATGGTTAAACAGGCAGCTTTTCTGTAGTTGACTCAACTGATCAAATACTGGCTACTCAATGGATGTGTGAGGAATGTAGACTTGTATGGATGCATGGATAAGTGAATGAAGTGAAAGTTGAGGTCGCAGGAATGTTGAGGTCAGATCTTTATGATAATATATAATGTTGCATTGGGTTTAGAAAGAATGAAACTGGAGAGAAAAGTAGGAAACATAGTTTTGATGTCTTCATGTGTCAAATGAAGGAATAACTTTAAGTTTGGGTCAGTTGGAGAAGGGGGAACCAATATAGAAGATACCCAAATAGTCTATTTTCACGTGACTGATAATTACCTCCATAAAGTGGAGAAAAACTTCTATATATGTAGATTCTTTTGTTGACCACATCATGAAGTCTCCACAGGAAATAGAGGAAAGGGATAAGTGTGAGCATTTATGGTCAACATGCCAGGGCTGAATAAATCAGGAAAATCAGAGCTACATAGAGAGACTGAATAAAAATAGATGAAGGAAAACATGGAACTTTCTTCTCCTTCATGGTGGGGATGACAAGACAGAGGTGAGGTTGTACCTGACCCCAAATATTCTGAATGGTGCAATTATTTAATGATCAAGAAGGAATTTAACTCAAATACCTTTAAATATGAAAGGCAGGTTCAGTGTTTGGAGAGCATTAAAAGAAGAGATAGTCAAACACGTAATAAAAATAGGTAAATTTATTTGGTATTTACCACATGACATACATCCCTTTAACTACTTAAAGAGCTATCAATTCCCTTTATTCTTTCCACAACTCTAGGGAATTTATACTATTATTTCCATTTTACTGATTAGTACATTTATGATGAAGCTGATAAGCAGATATTGATGGTCATACAGGTAGTAAGTTTGAGATGTGAGATAGGAACATAGTCTGATTGAAAACATATTTTTAAATACTGCTCCCTGATTCATGTGAAATAAACTTTAATCTACCTTTATCTTTGTTAATATAAACTAAGAAAAGAAAGCAACAAAGTTTCACTCTTCTCAATTAAAGTAATTATTTTCTTCCTAAAATTAAAAACCCGAAATAAACATTTCATTGCACTGTGTGAGCTCTATACCATGCAAAATTCTGGCTCAAGTTATGTATAGAACATTTGAATATGCATTCTAAATCACATATTCACAAAATGCTTCTTTATTTCATTGTTAGAATGAGCATTGTAATAATACAAGCATTGCAAACTATAGTTTCTAATGGAGGATTTCATAATAACAATGGGCTCACTCTCACATACAATATGGGATACATTGCACTTTAGAAATTTACTCTCCTCTGTCACATATAGCTGTTGCTTGGGGTTATGTCAGTATATTATTACCAGCCTTGCTGCAATAGCTGTAAGCATAAAGTGCACCTTGCTTTGCAATAAATTTTCTACACTGTGAGAAAGTCAGTAGTATAGTTAGACTTAGACTGATGGCAAAAAGACTGGCTTTGTCAACTGTGACGATGACAGGCAGTAAAACTAGAGCAAAGCTGCAGCTCATGGTACATGACACTTTCTAAGACAAAGCAAAGCAAAAAAGAGTGTTTAAAGACGACACTGAAAATGACATCTGGTCTACCCTGCAACCCCAGCAATGATCTGCTTCCTTTCTCTTCCTGCTTCTTCTTATCTTTTTATTTCTATTCTCATTCATATTGTGGTGCCTAAATCATCAGTTTAGATTTGAGAACCTTGTCATGAAACACAAACAAAACACCTGTATACACACCTACAAAATTTAAAGATAAAATGCTTCTCCTAAGTTTATATTCATGTTTTTGCTTCAATTCACTTATAATTTAACACATTGTATCATATTCTTCCTTTTCTCCATGATTATTATCTAAAAAAAGCTAACTTGTCTACTCTGAAAAAGAAATTCTATCTTAAGAATTGCTGATCTTCATTGTACTAAACAATCCTAATTTGAGAAAAATAATTAATAGAACAAGTACTACCAGTGAGTTGTTTGTTAAGGTAGCTTCTGCAGGTCAGTTTTCATTAAAAAAAAAAAGCATTGCCTTCTTAAAGAGAAGTAGAATACAGTTAATACTTTAAACTTTTATGTTTATAAACATTACAAGGATGTCTTCATGGCTTAATTTTTTCTTTTTGGAAAAAAGATATTTATATTTCATAATCTTACTACATTTTCTTTGTTGCACCAGTTATAAGCTAAAGATAATGTAAAACAACTTCTTTAAAAAACTTTATGGTCCTGGGGATTGAACCCAGGAGCATTCTTCCTCTGACCTATACCCTCAGTCCTCTTATATTTTGTTTTGAAACAAGGTCTTGCTAGGTTTCTGAGATTCTCAGTATATTTCTGAGGCTGTCCTTGAACCTGCAATCCATTCTCCTCTCTCAGCCTCCCAAGTATTGGGATTACAGTTGTGTGCCACCATACCTGGCTCCAAATATATCTTATGGTTTAGTTATGTCATGTATGTAATATTTAAGGTTACTCACCAATAGTCCCAATAGCCCCATCCTCTTCTGGGCACAAGGGAATATTACACTTCCCTATATCTTTGAAGTAAATATGGCCATATATTTCTCTTTGGACAATGAGATCTTCATACAAGTTGCAGCTTTCCCTGGGGAAAGACAAGTTAACACCCCCCATGTAAGGATGATGGGGATATATACATGATAACAAGGAATTCAAGTTAAAGAATTATCAGAGAAAAGGTAGGAGAAATGAAACACAGCTACTCTGTCTTTGGCAGATATTACAGACACAGAACAAATGTGTCCATCTACAGTATATCAAAGCAAGTAGAAAGCCAGACGCAAGATTCCCCAGCATAAACAGAATGGAAAATGAACATAAAAATGCAGTAACCATTACAACAAAACATAGGGAGAATAAAAAGAAAAATAAAGGATGGAAGAAAATAGCAAAATAAGAAGAAAGCATCTCATCTAAGAGAAAACATAACCTAAGAAACAGAAAAAATAAATTTCTTACAGATATTTTATATTTTATGCTAGCATAATAAGAAATTGAATTCAATAATTAGATTAAAAAATTCCATAATTAAAATCATGGCCAAAAGAAGAAAGAAAAAAATTTAAAAGGTTTAGAGTAAATGAAAGAATAGACACATGTAAAAAGGAAGACTAAAGGAAGAAACGGAAGAAAAAAACAATGTTTAAAGAATCATAAAGAACACAAATTTACATAGAGGTAAGTAAAGGCAAATCACTGGAAGAATAGTCAGTGTCTTTGAAGTAAAGACTTAAAAAGAAAATTGAACAGAAAATCACTCAGAAATAAAACCCAATATCAGTTCAAATTGCTGTAGCTGACAATAGAGAGCCCTTCTTGTGCTATGGGAAAATTCAAAGGAAAGTGCTAAACACCGGTACATGTGATGGTCTAGTTTTTAACCATAATAAAGGAGAATTTGACAGACATCAAAAGGAAGGGGAGGAGACTTATAAGAGGTTAAAATAATAATGATGATGATCAATAAGTAAGTAAGGAAAGACAAGAATAGACATGAACAAGTTGCCTTCAGTTTTCTTTGAAAGAATCCAATTACAAAATTACAAGGACAAAAAAAATACAAGAAAATTAATCTTTAGCATTATGATGTAAATAAAAACATAGACATTGTCAAGTTGGAAATAACTCTAGAATATAAAATCTTCCAGCTCTTCTTTAACTATCGACAAACTGCAAAATAGTATGTTAAGAAATAGAACAGATAAGATTACTGAGCAAGAATGTGAGATAATATTATTTTATTCATTTTAATATAGTCTGACAAATTTATGCATGGTTGTTTAGAAAAAGAAGAAAAAACATCAGGCTTCGCGGTGCATGCCTGTAGTCTTAGTTAGCAGGGAGACTGAGGCAGAAAGATTGCTTAAGCCCAGGAGTTAGAGGAGGTCAGTCTGGTAGCCTGGGCAAGAGAAGGAGCCCTGATTCCTAAAAAAAAATTTAAATTAAAGAAACTGTAAAACTAGTATAGTTATTTCAGTGCTGAGAGTGAGGAGGTAAAAAGAAATAGGCAGATAGGGCCAGAGGGCCAAGGTGGAAAGACTTATTCCTGAGAGGCAACAGATGCTAACTAAAATCTAAAACTCCCAAAGAATAAGATCTCCTGAATATTAAGTGCTAACAAGATCAAAAGCCTCCTGAGAATGACCAAATGTTTACAAAACTCCAGTTGTTCCTGCCTATGGGCATCCCAGGAGAGACCCCACCCAAGAGAAGGAGACACAAAGAAGGAAATTACCTAAATCCCAGGAAAATGCCTCTGGGACCCCAACTGGGAAAGGAAATTCAAAGAAGCCTATAAACACCTAGAAAAGCTACCCTAAACAGTTACCTACTCAGAAACCACTCTGGGAGCTTCTTTCTCTCTCTCACAGGTCATGTTGGCTTTGAGAAAAAGTGGTGAATAATTGACAGAGCAGTGGGCCTGGGCAACCCCTGTGACCAGAACACGCCCGCTGGGCATCAAGCCAGCTGAAGCCCCTAGGGATGGCCTGCAACTCTCTTTGGTAGATCACATGGACTTTGGGAGAAAGCACTTTGCAATTGATGGCATGTGGCTTGGTCAACTCCCAAGTAGTGTTCAGAAGGCAGTCAGGGTCCCCATTGCCTGAAAGAGTGACTTGCCTCTTTTTCCTTTCCATTCTCTTTACAATAAACTCCCTGCTCGCCTTTCTGTTGTGTCATTCTTTGTACTTCATAGACAAGAACCCCAGTAAGGAAAAACATCTGTTTCAAGGGTGGGCAAGATGGGAAAAGAGAAAGGATAAGATGATTTAAAATATACTGATGCTAGAGAGGTTAAAAAGAAAAAGAAAATGCAGTATAGTTTAGTGTTTAACAGGACAAGGAGAAATATTACCCCATTAATGTATTGATTAACAGTTAACCCTGCAAATGCTGTACATTATTTAGGGAAGAAGAAGGTGTATGAGTAACAGGTGCTAAACACATACATTGGAGAAAGGACAGTCTTTTCAACAAATGGTGCTGGGAAAACTGGTTATCTACCTGTAGAAAAATGGGACTAAATCCTTACCTCTCAGCCTGCACAGGAGTCAACTCGAGATGGATTAAAGACCTGGAAGTTAGACCAGAGTCTGTGAAATTATTAGAAGAAGGCATAGGTTCAACACTCCAACATATAGGCACAGGTAGAAACTTTCTCAACAAGACCTCCAAAGCACAGGAAATTAAAACAAGAATTAATAAGTGGGATAGCATTAAACTACAAAGATTCTGCTCATCAAAGGAAACCATCAAGAGCCTAAAGAGAAAGCCTACAGAATGGGAGAAGATATTTGCAAGCTATCCCTCTGACAGAGGTCTAATATCTAGGATATACAAAGAACTTAAAAGGTTCTACACTAAGAAAACAAATAATCCGATCAAGAAGTGGGCAGCTGAAATTAATAGACA